>JALPQI010012779.1:0-38844 GCA_025490895.1 Thaumatotibia leucotreta | reverse complement strand
TCGCCGTCACTGCCCGTCACCGCCTTGGGCCATAATAATAATAATAATAATGGCCGCAGGGCAGCTTGTGGCGAGCTGTTGGGGAGTAACGACCCCACGGACCCGAGTGCTCCCGAGAGTCGGTCAGGGTCCCCGCCTCCGGCGTGTCTTCGTCGGTCGGAGTGGAACCCCAAGGGGACCCGTAGGACTCTCAGCTCTGGCTTGCCTTAACTGGCCGTCCAGAGAGGAGTCGTTAGAGCTATATGCTCCAGGGGTGGAAGTGTAAATTTGCGTAAGTCGCGAGTTGGTGCAGCGGCTGTCAAGCCACTGCGCAGAAAGCGGTGTACACCTCTCTACACTCCTGAGCCGCCTACACCGGTGTTGCCCCTGGCTGTCTATTGTGACGGCATTTACGGGGGCCCATCTAGTCGGCGGCGAGTCACCGCCTGCCTCGATAGCAAAGAGAAATCATTGTTATGGCAGGTGTCCGGACCTCTTTTCTATAGTTCCATTTCTGATCCATCCATCCTCCATCACCATAGCCCATTAGTCTTTTCCATTACTTCTCAATAGTCTCTATACGCCTGTTGGGACCGGTTTACGGATATCTATTGATGTGCCCGTGAATGGGTTCCGGCAGGTGTACAATACAGCAAATTTCTCCAAAGGGCCTCTACGTGTTGGATCTGTATCCCCGCGCAAGCCTATCAAAAAACCGGGATTTGTAAGCCCGTGATTCCCAAGGAGATACAAACATAATAATAATAATATATTCTTTATTGTGCATATCCCATCTTACACAAATCGAATCTAGTCGCACGGTAAGTTCAATTAAAGCTTGTGATGTGGGTAAAAACAGTGACCGAATAACTGACGAGAATATTACGACAAAATACCACTTCGTTTGTAGTATTATTAATTACTATTTGTACACTTATGTATTTTATAATTTCACATAGAAAATAATTACAATAAGGAAAATACTACTGAGCTCATTCTGCTCTGGTTTACATGTAACTGGAATAGCGTGACTATATTAATGAGAAGCGTTGCTTTCCCTACCTTTCGCTTTTATTCGACGCATTTAAATTTAATAACCCATTACATTAGAATTTTTCCTTTTGTCCAGTTCGTATTTATCATGAAAGGCCCCTTGCAACTCCCTTGCGCGAAATTATTGTGACCCTACTCAAATTAGGAAAATATTAGGTTGCAAGACTTGCAAGGAATCGGAATGCGCTTGTATTGATTGTCAATTTTAAAATGACAGTTCGACATGGGACCTAGAAGCGCGAAAACTCCATTCCAAAAGCTTTCATTTCTTTTTCTACAAGTAAGTATCAGTTTTATACCATATTATTTTTAGTTTCATTGCTCTTCAAATTCGTCGTACATCGCACAGTTATGTAATTTTCTCGTCATTTATAGGTTAGTATAAGTATTTAAAAGTTTTGTACGTTGACAACTATCTACTGTAGCGGTTTTTGCAGATTAAAATGCGTGCAAGGTATGTTATTTTATTTAAGTATTATGGACCGTTCTTTAGTCGTAGTTTAGTAGTTTCATTTCAGAAGTCAACAGACAAAGTTTCAGGCTTGCTGAGATTGTAAAACATTTTGTTTTTGAAGGGATTTGGGTAGGTAACATTATTATTTTGTTAAAGAAAGGTTACCATAGAAATAAATAAAACCAAAATTTTGCACTGAATTGTCAATATATATAATTTTAATATTCATAAATTCAATATACATTATAATATCAAGTAAAATGAATTACTATAATTTATATAGGTAATATTTTAACACATGTTACTATGGGTAAGTTTAACAATCTAGAGTAGGTACTTATTATTAACAAATGTTCAGCAACCGGTCGGAGCGGAGTCTGGCTCCCTCGATACACATCCATACATACAAATACAACAAACACAATATGGCAATAGGAATTCACATTGGCTTATCATTACCACTAAACCTATTGTGGACTCACAAAGGAAGAAATACTTTTGGTGCAATGATATTGCACAAGTAACTAAACATTGCCACAGTACATAATGCCATTCCATGTAAAAATAAAATTTCACTTACAACTTTATGTATAAAATTATTTTAAGTCTTAAATATTTTTGGCACAAAGTAAAACTAATTAAAACTAAATGTGATGGGATGCTATATGGTACAAGTCCACATCAAGCTAACACATAACTAATCTTTGGTTTCCCTAGCCCACCAGGTGATTTGCAAATCACCATCTAAGGTTAAATTAAAATTAAATATGACTAAATTAGAATTATGCATGATAAACTATGAAATGTTTCAAACAGAATTCATTATTTTTAAAACACAATTTTGGAGTAATAAAAAAGAAATAACAATGGGTACATTTTGCACAAAATATTCCTATTATTATCACTTTTTGATTATACATAACACCACACCAATTAAATGTCTTACTTGACATTATCCGGGTTTAAAATACTGTTCTCAATAACTATGTTGTGGCTCCAATGTCATGAATTTTGATGGTGTTCAAATACTGTGATAATTTCTAATGTAAGTAAATACTAAAGAATAAACTATATACTGTTTGTAATTCATTATGGTAATTCGTTGATTTGAAACCTTTCAGAAAGAATTGATTCTACTTACAATATTAGAAAGTATAGAAATAATTATTAGGTATCTAGTATATCTCTAATTTAATGTTTTTTGCTTAGGAACTTTCTGTTCTATTATACTGCTGGAGTTCGTGTGTTAATTTCTAGAATTCGGTTCTTAAAGTACTTAATAAGCAAAATAAAACTTAATTAAGTACAGCTCAAAATGGCGGTTTCAGATTAATTTTAAAATTTGATTAACAACTACATTAATTACCATCCCAAGACAAATCGCAGTTTTAAATGAAATCGGCGCTTCGGAGTTAGTGCAGAGAGAATTATATTGAATTAGTTGTTACTGAGTAAAATCGTTGTGATGCCTTATCGGAATTTAAGATCTATAGAGTTAATTATAATATATTTAATCCTATCGGGTTTAGTAATCGAAATCGTTTATTATTGTCACCATATTCATTGTATTAGATGCGGCAGGAGCGGCCACAAACTGCGGGATACAGAGCAAGCGAGCATATGTACAGATAACTGATACAATATTTACAACAAGAATTATTTACAAGTTACATGCTAATCTTTGGACTAATCGATAGAGTTTTTTAAACACAGCAGAGATCCCATAGGAGTATTATGGAATGCTTAAGACTTATTTAAGATTGAATCTATCTAACGTATTATGAACCTTAAAGTATTGTTTATAAAATTTAGTTCCGTAACAGGATAGGCTTTTGGCCTATTAAGACCTGGCCGTGATGCCTTCGAGTCTCGGGCGACAGCCTTAGCGACATGTAGGTACTCTGTTGTACGTATATTGTTGCGTTATATACACGGTAGTAGATACAAGGAAAATAATGAATATCAGTGTTATAATTCTAGAATATTGTCATCACATGGGTCGCGTGTGCGCCTCGAGCCTACAAATAAACTTTAAACAGAACATCTAGCCTTAATACATATTTATATATGGTAATAATATAAAAAGAACAACACTACATTATCGAGTATTATGCTACAGGTACCGGCCTTTGGTATTTGGCACATAAAACTATAGGTATAATTTTAAAGAGATAAAATGTTAACGCGATAAAATATTTGGCATTAGCATGGCACATTCCTTTGGTATTTGGCACTATACAATATAAATAGGGATTCCGTACTCTACCGTATAAAAATATGACGTTGAGCAATATTAATTAACGAAACGAAAATACCGGGCGACGAATACTTGAGTATGAGTATTTTGGAGTTGAATGCGAGTATGGCATTGCGCTCTGAGGTAAAGGTTTAAGTAAGCAGGGTATTGTCAAATTATCGAGAGCACGGAATTGCGTATACCTAGAATAGTCAAGTAGGGTAATTGAAACACGGGTAACTGAGACGCTTCATACATTTACTATACGAAAATCCGCTCCGGAAAAATTCCATGTGCTTCACTTACCCAACTTGACTATATGTTGTGGGATTCCTTTTTTCTCTTTTGTCATATTTCCTTCTAAAACCTTGGCAAAGACCTCTCCTTTAAGGGCGGGTGGCACCAGTTGGTATTGCAACTGTTGACCAGTCTATCAAATGTAGTTCTTTCATAGACTGATCAACAGTAATTTACTAGAAACTTCTACAATTTCAGCGAACGATTTAACTGTGATGGTGTACCTCAACCTTAGGGCCACTTGCACGTTGCGCGGGTTAGCCAATTAACAGGGTGTTAACTGGTTAAGTCCATATATCGATTGTTGGGTGGTCAAACCCGATAAGTCGAGCAAACCGGGTTTTTAAATACGAACTATATGACATTGACATGCGAGTGATTTTAATGAAAAAATATCTCGACTTGGGTTTGACCACCAAACCCTCGATATTTTGACCGTTTATCCTCGTGCAATTGGTCCTTTAAGTATACCTAGTGCAACAACAATTCCGAGCTCTCGCTAATTCCAAGAGCCAGTTTAGTCCCGATAGGGCTTGCAGATGGCGAACCGGTGGTTCATGTGTTGGCTGTAGGACCCGGAGTGGGAGAACTTTTTGAGGCACTTGCAGCACTGGAACGGTTTCTCTCCGGTGTGCAGCCGTTTGTGCTCAGTCAGGTGGTGCTTGTGCTTGAAGGCCTTTGGGCACTCCACGCACTTGTATGGACGTTGACCTGTATGACAAACAAAAAAACATTATAGAAACATATAAGGCCCTCGATGCTTAAGACCTAATGTCCAACTCGTAGATCCCTCAAAAGCTTTCATGCTAACCAATTTAGTTCACAAAGATTTCCAAGTATTATACCTCTTTCTTATAGTAAAAACGATCATGTTAGATATGGTTTCGATGCTAATGCGCCAAATGTCGTGTTTCAAATACAGGTATGTAGGAAAGACCTTGCCTAATGTAATTTTAAAATGCATAATTATGAAAAGGAATATTAATGTAAAAAGCAACATCCCTCAGAGTTTATATAACTAATATCTACTTATATTATTGTACATGAATGCAAATAAATAAATGATGATGATGATGATGTCAAGGCTTTATTAAATAATAAATATAATCGAGAGAATAGGTAGGAAAATGTTCTCACCTGAGTGTTCGTACTTGTGCCGCGCGAGTGAGCTTTGTTTGACAAAGGTTTTGTCGCACTGGTCGCATACGAACTGGCCCTCGCCCTCTTTGAACTCCATCTTCAGCTTACTCTTCTTAAGTACCGGCCCTTCGTCGTCATAGTCGTTTGGGGCGAGCATTTCTTCCCCCCACAGGGGCCTCTCGTACGACGGACTAAGCCCCGGCGCTCGCCCATCCATATGCATGTTCAGGATAGGCGACCGATTCGCCATATCGTTGTATTGCAACAACTTGTCCATCGGTATTGTGGGGTTCAACTTATGTGGTAAACGTTTCTGGGCGCCTAACTCTCCCGGGGAAGGCGATAGGCGGAAATCGGTGAAGGAAGATGAAGAGCAATTGGAATGTGGGTACGCGTTCAAGTAGTTGTTTCGGTGGGGAGTTGGGCTTCGCGAGGACTTCTGGCTCAGGTTCACCGCTTCCTCGGAGTCGGAATGTGTGACGGAAATGCTGCAGGACGGCGAGGGAGACGGACTCGACGTCACTGACGCGCTCTTTTTGGTCGACAGATCCAAAGGCTGATCGTAAACGGCTACGGTTTGCGTCATTCTTCGGACCCTCGCCCTGTTATTTTGGAACCAGACTTGGACTACTCTATTGTGTAGACCGATCTGTTGGGCGATTTTTTTGAATTCCTCACGTTTCGGTTGAGGATTAACAGCGTAGTGCTGTTTTAAAACCGCCTGCTGCTCGTCGGTTAAGTTGGTTCGCACTCTGATTTTTCTGTCCCCATCTATTGTAGATCTCTTCTCATCGCGGTCTTCCCTATTGTCTTCATCCTCGCTGGCGCTAACTCCACTTTGAATGGATGCCCGCATTTCGGCTTCCAGTCTATTGAGCGCTACTGTTTCCTCAACCTGTGCTGCTAAACCCTCGTGTTTTCTAAACGATATTAAATTTCCACAATATACTTTCTCGTGGTCCAGTAGATCGCTTTTAGTTCTGAAGATAGCGTTGCATTTTAGGCATTTGTGCATATCATCGGGTTCATCTTTGATAATGACGTGCGGGGTCGGTGGCGACTCTATGCTCGGACAAATGCTGCCCGACATAGGAGACATCTTTTCCATATTGGCTCTAAAGAAATGTTTGGTTACCGAGGCGCTAACGGATTCTAATATCGTGTTGAAAGATTGGTTGTTGTCGGCTTCAGGGCCATTATTATTTAAGGGGACGGAATCCAAGTTACGAGAGGGTGACCTCGGGTCACACTCTCGTTCCTCTCGTTCTTTCTTAATAGAAACAGCTTCTTCATCCTCGATGTCCATCACTAGTTCAGCGCTTCCCTCCGAGCGCTTGTCATCTTCCTCGGTTACTTCTTCGATCATGTCTTCATGATCTGTAGGGGGAGGGCTTCGTTTCGGGCTCATAGGATTTTCTATTTTCCTTTGGTGGTATTGCGAGGAAGCAAGTTGCTCAAATAATTGAGTGAGTTGAGCCGGGAAGCTGTAGGGGGCGATGCCGTTCGCCGGACTCATGGGCATTCCGGGGGGCATGTAAAACGGCATTCTGCCGAGCGGCGAGCGATGGAAGCCATTGTCCTGTGACATGTTGGCGAAGAACGCTGCCTCATTGTATTTAGGAAGGATGGGTAGGAAGGAGCTTCCATTAGGGGCAATATTGTTGTTTAATTGGCTAGCCATAGCGTTGGCACGCTTGCGGGAAGGGCTCCGGTCAGGATTGAGGGCAGGATTATTAGGCTTGATGCGACCCATCTTGAGATTCATAACCAAACACTTCTTAGAAGTCATATGTGAAGAATAGGAACCGGAATGCGAGAATTTCTTTCCGCAGTTGGCGCATTCAAATGGCTTCTCTCCGGAATGTATGCGGAGGTGTTCTTTCAAATGGTGCTTAAACTTGAAGGCTTTATCGCAGTCATTGCATTTGAATTTGCGAAGGTTCGCGCTCTCGTCGTGGCTGATCATGTGGCGCTGCAGTCGGTAGACATTAGCGAAGCTTTTGTGGCAGATCTTGCAGGCCTGTTGGCAAAATATACGTCATTAGTATTGCAGGGGTTTTACATGTAGGTTTATTGGATAGCACTCTGATCCCACTAGTTATTTGCTAGCGAATTTGGCTCGTGTCTTAAACTTATACGGTTTACACTCATAATTTATTTTAGGAATATCGGGACTTAATTATTATCTTTTAAGAGTTCCTATTATTTTCAGTTAGGTATAGTCTATACCGTATAGTTATATACCTACCTATGTGAATGGAAGTGCGACTAAGTTAATATTTAGTAATAAATAAGAACAAACCACTGCCACCAGTAAAATAAAGTTTCTAATTAGGGCTTACGGCTGCTATATTGATCAATAAATATTTATAAAGTCGCATAGCTGGAAATATTTTTTAAAAGCTGAATCACTTCCAGAATAAAAATATTAGTAGGTCTAAAGGTCGCGATCAGAATTCAAATATGCATTCCTTTGTCAACATTATTTCCAAATAGGTATTTAAGTATCTACATCTATATCCTACAAAACAAGCTTTAATTAAACATACTGTGGGATTACGTCTTGTGTCCCAAAATTTAAATTTTTATTTAATCTACATATACGACGGGCGAGTGCCGTCATGGTTATTTCCATGTATTTAAGTATCTACATCTCAATGGTGTACTGACTCGAGTTTTTTATTTATATTTATTCAATGTACAATGCACTAACATATTTGACGGTATCCACCTGAGTGTTGGGCGAGTGCAGGGTCTCATGTCGCTCGAGCTGTTCCCGGGTGGGGTAGGCTCCTCGGCATTGGCTGCAGGAGAAGGGACCCCCGGGACCGAGTGGGGACCCTCGGTCCTCCTCCTCGTCAGGCGGCTTGCCTTCCGCTCCTGCCAGGGGGCGGACTGTAACAATGGAGAAATATATTTAGCTTACATGGTTTAACACGTTCGATGCCGTTGAAACAGCATCTGTATTGATAAAATCTAACTATGCCAGTGAAACATAATATACGTGATCAAAGTAACCTTATTCTTATTCCACTAGCATAAATCAAGTTCTTAGTGTTCTTACTCCTATAATACGAACGTTTTTGACACACGCTCTGTGCCGGCACACATCCGTGTCACTGGCATAGGATTTCTATCAGATAATTAACTTGTACATAATTAGCACTTAGTGAAACAGTACCGGGCGCGAACGCGTTAACCTCTCGTGTGCCACGATTTTTTTATAGTTTCCTCGTACGCGGATCTGTGTTCCGGCATGTAAAAGGCAAAACCTTTGGCATTTTTCGTCTGCAGATTCGTCGTCATCGATCATTCGATCATTGATTTCATTCCGCCAAAAAACAGTATCCTAGTTGAGGCACATGTGATTTCTCTACAAACTTAAGTCTACCTTTGTTAACATACCTAGTACAGGTATGTTAACAAATATGAGCTTTAAATAAATTATGTTTTATCGATATGATAAAACGGCGTCAGTGAAGTGGCACGTAGCTACGAGTAAATGCCTCGTACTCGAAGATTGACACGGGATCGCTCCCGTCCCGTATCGCGTATCTCTCGTGGGGCAGGATCTCACATGTAAAAGGCTTGATGCCCATTGCTCCAGAAAGGAGAGCGTTTGCATAATTCTCGCCCTAGAGACTATCGAGATGTTATCCTTTATGCCCCGGCCACGACATTCGAATCTATGAGTTGGAGCGGGATGCCGATATGGGTACGAGAGGGAGCACCATACGTTTTCCTCTAAGCCTGTCGCCTAACCTAAACCTAAGACCGATGTCGTGGCCGCGGAACGCCGCTAACGAGCTAACGAGCTTACGTTAAAAGAATGCTACTAGTTAAAGATGTAGCAGTAGTGAAACATTGGTAACGTGATTATGTAGATTTCTTTGATCGCGATCAGTTACTAGGATTCTGTCCTACATCCGGAAGTTTTCGGGTGAGTAATACGAAGTGATGTCATCATTATGCACCTGCCTATAAACACGTGAGTAGGTACCTAACTATATACTTAATACAACTTTATATTTACTAGACATTTATAATTGATTCAGATGAGCCAGACATGATAAACATCTTCGTTAAATCTAGTGCTTACGTCAGTTATACTCGGGATTAAACTCAATCTCGATTGAAAAACTCGATACTGAAGTTTCTCGCGCAAAATTGGTAAGCAGTCGACGTAAGCGATAATCCAATGTCATTGACGCAATATTTGCAGTTTAATTATCGTCAATTACCCTGTAAACACGACATCGGCCGTGCGGCTCGATCCCGCGTAGTACGCATCATAAAAGCCCAATTGGAAACAATACAATCGCGTTGTCGGCGATTAAAATTATCGCGGACACCTTTACGGCACGCGTTAAAAACAAACATGGCGGCAACAATTCAATTTGGAGTCGGTTATTTCGGTAATACGGCCCGTTTTCCCGCGTAATAACGTTTTTAAAAGCACCGCTGGCGGGCGCGCGTCGTAAATCAAATATAATAAAGAGCAAAACAACGTTCGGAGGTATTAATTAGATCGAGCGTCGCTGTATGCTGCGCGTTACGGTGCAGCTAGTGGTTTCCAAACACCGACTCGTAAACCATTATAACTGAGACCTCAGAACCGATCAACTATAAACGGATAGCGTAGTTTGAATACTAGCGTTGGCGTCGGTAAGCGGTTTGAACTCGCTATACTACGCGTAATCCGCGATCGGACACCGGTATTGAATTTTAGAAAATACGACCTCGTAAACCGGCCGTTCCCTTTTACGGGAGAGGTGATAGTGAATGTGGACCTAAATAAAGCGCCGCTAAACATAAATGATAGCGCAATATCACGGAAGCAGAATACATTGGGCTTATTGAATAGGTACGGTTAGTTTAACAGCCGTTTGCATTTCGATATCTGCTGCTGTCGAACGCCTACTTGACTGTGTAGGAGACATTAATCTATTTAAACTCTAGTTTTTTTTTAATAAAAACACCTGCCTAAACACGTTAATCAATATATTATTATTATTTTTATTTTTTTTTATGCTATAGGTGGCAAACGAACAGACGAATCGCCTGATGGAAAGCGATTAACGTCGCCCATGGACACCCGCAACACCAGAGGCGTCGCAAATGCGTTGCCGGCCTTTAAGGTGGGAGTACGCTCTTTTCTTGAAGGTTTGAAGGTCGTATCGGTCCGGAAACACCGCTTGTGACAATTCGTTCCAAAGTTTAGCTGTGCGAGGCAGGAAGTTACGAGAAAAGCGCACAGTTGAGGACCGCCAACCATCTAAATGGTGAGAATGAAAACATTGTCGCGTAGGGCGGTGGCGGAAAGAAGCGGCAGGTATTAATTATTTGTTTCATTTCCATTAAGCAGGTACGTTAACGAAGAAACAATAAGATTAGGTTGTTCTTTCGACTCGTTTGTATCAGCTCCACTATTAGGTCATTTCAAGTTCTGATGATTGCTATCTATAAATAACTTTAATATTTATAAAATAAATAGACTTCATATTATGAAATACATGAATCAAGAACTTTTATGTAAAACTTTATCCCATGAAAAATAAACAAAACTTCATTTACAATCAATTCAAACACGCGATTATTACAAGATTGCAATTTATACGAGCAACAAGGGGAGCAATAGTTCCGCTACTCGCCAACAGATGGCGCTGGCAGTACCGTGGCGCTCGGCGTTGCTGGCGAAATAGAGTAAAACTTCAATGTACAAAAACATTGTAATATACACTCTTTACGATTTACATAATTATGTCTAGATTAAAGCAATGTTAAAAAGTTATTAGTTCATAAATATATTAACATGCCATTGCTGTCGTTAACTTACGTGTCCAGTAGTGTTCATACGACTATAACTTTAAAATACGGAATAGGTTTACATTTAACATATTAAACTGATCGTTATTTAGCTCTTAAGCACCCATTGTTTTCATTACGTCGCGAGCCAAGTGCTATAACACAATTGTTTATAAAACACCGGGCCCATTTTTTAATTCGCCGCCCGCTATAAATCGCATTAGAATTCACATAAAACATGTCAACATATACGTAAAGCGTACACCTACGAGTCAAATAATCTGCGCGGGCGTCCGTTAACCGCTGATAAAAAAACCTTACGCACACTACTACGCGTCGCTTCCTATTGCCTGTTAGAGTAAATAACAATTATCGCACGCACACAGACGCGTAGATAAGCTCGCACACACGCACGGTGATTGGTCGCACCTGTGTTGAAGAAAAAACGCCTGCCAGACACCATGTTGTAACATCTCGGGGATTGTAATTGCGCGTTGAGAGACCTATCGAATTGTTTAGACGCGAGCTATTTGTTCAATTGTAGTGCGCTTCTGTTTTATGATCTGCGGTCGGCATTTGTTCTGACGTTCTTTTACAAAGAAAGGACTGTTTGAACAGTATAACACGTGTTTCGAGTCTTTGTTTGAGACGTGAGTTTTTTGTGCAAATATGGCTGTAAATTTTGATCTCTATTATTTGGTATATAAATGAATATTTCGTCGTAGGAAAGTGTATTCACACGTAGAGTTTTCGTCGCGCAGCCATAGCGACAGGCTTTTAAAAAAGCTCAAGTATTTTTCGACATATTTAATAGAGCTTTTTCACTTGTAGCGACACCTAATTAGATAGCGTGTTTTTTTTCTATTAAAACTCTGTTTTGGTTAATTGGGTGTTCTTTAAAGTGAAAATGCCCAATAACGCGATTTAGCCGTGCGAAATACCTATCTAAAATAGCTTAAGATGTATGAGCCCCACGAAATGTTTGCGCTTAAATTGCGTTGTCGGTAGAGTAGGTAATTTCCATTATGTATTATCCTATTCTCTGCTTTTTTAATCCCCCTTTAAGTAAATCCAAAATTGCATAAAAATGTTGTATAGAGCTACAGGCGATTTGTAACTATTTATGTATAATGTTTTTTTATGGAATACAATTCATCCACTTAGCTTAGCTGAGCACGTGAATTCGAACTCCAATTATTATTTGATAGTTATATGACATCTAATATTTATAATTTATATTTGTAACGCTTATCTAAAATGTAGAGGAAATGCACGGGTTATTTACCTAGTAAAGTGTACAGGACGTTTACTTCTACCTACGCCAGGAAATGCGATTGATAACGGTGCCAAAGTCTACATCACGTACCAATTCTACCTACAATGTCACAGATGTCGCTTTAATTTATCCCCCATTCGCATCTGAAATGTATGCATATGTCCATATGTCCACACGTATTGATAAACAATAGATACAATAGTCACAATCGATGTCGATTTGCGGAAAATGCGAAGTGAATAATTTAATAAAAAAGAGAATAATTTTCTGCGGTGTTTACAAAATAGTCTTTGTCTTCATTTTTAACACATAATGATTATCATGGATAATTATGTAATGTAGGTACCTAATGTCAAACAGAATGTGGACTGTATAAATTATAAAATTTAGCGAACACTATGTATTAGAACGATTAAGTAATGTTAGTAAATAATGATATCACTATAATAATAATCGTATCTTAAATCATCTTTATACCTAATAACTGGATAATAAAAATATATTCGCTTGAAAAAATAATTTACAAATATTAATGATTACGATATATTACATAATTAGGCGTCTTGAACAAATTTAGGTAATAACAATAACCTACCTAAGTATTTTCAATTCGGCCTGTATTTGTTACATTTCATTGACATTAAATTGAAGTTGTTCAAAGATTAGCAGATTCCATATGAAATGCCTACGTAAATCTTGCATCTAGATTTAAAAATTATATATTTTAATCCAAGGGTATTGTTTTTTAAGCCGACTTAAAAAAACTAAAAGCGGGAATTTGACGCGAATTAATTCAAATAGAACAGTTATTTTTGATATTATAAACCTACTCGAATCCGTTTATACGATTCCTATGAAGAGAATTAGATTTTAAATATCACACCAATCGGGACTAGTTAGGTATATACTTTAGGTACTTTAATTTAATGTAGATAGATACGTAAGTAGATACATTATTTGGGTACTTCAAAAAAGCTGCAATTATAACAATTTCATAAATCACGTTGCAATATTTCCAAACATTTAAATACTTACCTATACCTGTTATTAAATAACTTACTGTCCACGGTTAGTAGTCAATTACCTTTTTATTTTCTATATTTCCAACGTAGGTACTTATTACTTATCATTTGCCACACACACATAATTATGTGGGCTAATCAACTGTTAATCCGACATATTTTTTGTTTCCTGCGCTACCTTTTGTGAACTTACAACATAATCTGTATTTGTCAGCCTCCGTAGCCTAGTTGGTAGTGACCCTGCCTACGAAGCTGGAGGTTCCGGGTTCGAATCCCGGCGAGGGCATTCTTTGTGTATTTATTTATCACAAATGTTTGTTCCTTGGTCATGGCTGTCTATGTATTTAAGTATCTATATGTATCTATCTATTATATATATCGTCGCCTGGTACCCACATCACAAGCCTTAATTGAGCTTACCGTGGGACTAGGTCGATTTGTGTAAGATGTCCCAAGATATATTATTAGATATTAATTATTACAGTACATATATTATTAAAAACGAAAAACGGTAACCTAAATGTGTCAGTGTGAACATGCATGTGGCATAGTGCATTTACTTTCAATTTCTGAACAATGTCTTTAACAATCTTCATAATTTTTATCGAACGTTACTGGACAGAATAGTGTCTGAAACATGATTAGCCCATCTAGCTACACCTAATCAGTAGCCACCGAAATACGTTTGATCAGCGATCACCACATTTGCAATATCACCGTTAATTTTGTTTGTGCTTTAAACTCCATAAGCAGGCTATTAGCAAAGCACCGCACCGATTGTCGTGTTTATTTACTCTTCGATAACACTAATTTGTAACGACTTGTTTGTTTCTACCTTTAGAAATTCACTTTGTTTATTGATAACATTCACGAGTTTGGTAGATGAAATCCAAAATGACTTTCGGTAAATATTAAAGTGAAGCAATCGGAAGAAATTATTTCAGTTTAAGCACATTTCACAAATCACCAAAAACCTTTTAAAAACACTGCGGGAAAAATATCTCT
Source organism: Thaumatotibia leucotreta (assembly GCA_025490895.1). Taxonomy (NCBI): domain Eukaryota; kingdom Metazoa; phylum Arthropoda; class Insecta; order Lepidoptera; family Tortricidae; genus Thaumatotibia; species Thaumatotibia leucotreta. The sequence goes on along the minus strand of JALPQI010012779.1, from coordinate 24,577 downwards.
GTAGAAATAATATTTGTCAATACAAGATCGTGAACTAGCTTATAGTCTACCTTATCTTCAACATAGCATATCTCGACAAGTTTTACGCGAAGAATTTTTATTCAACGGTTTTTAAATGTAATAGCATGTCCAGTCAGTGATGTTATTAAACGCACAGCCCGGAAGCGGCCGCTCCGCGGAAAACGATAAAACGAACTTGCACTAATTTATTCATACGTTCCGGGAACTTCCCATCTACGCACAGTCGCACAGTACAGTCCTACTTCGGCTATCAGCCCCTATTATTTCTACATCCACTCCAGACAGGCGGCACTCAAAGAAGAAATAAGAAGGAAAAAAGCAAAATGAATTAAAACAACATAATCATTTACGTTTTAAGAGCGGGTTCCCCTCGACAAACGAAACTTTCTTTCAAGTCTGTGTGTACCTGTTCCCGATTCTCAAGTGGATGAATTATATCCCGAGGGACAGAGGGGAGATTACCGAACGAAGGTTACTTCTAATGAAGATGTGCTCGAGTTTTATTTTTAATGCGGCTGAGGTGATATCATTCTCACCTGATTGTACAAGGGGGAAACTTTGCTCTTAATTTTTTCGCTCTTTCAATTTTCGCTCTAGTAACTTTTTAAAACAAGTTATGAACCATTTTTATAAGTTATTCCATTATGGAGAGGAAAATGTGTTTTTAGTTTTAGACTGAGCACAATTACTTCGAATAAAAAAGTAAGTCGCGAGTGGCACGAAAATAAGAATAGAACACTTTGGTAAAGCCAAATATGAACAGATAAAAAATGCAAATAAAAACAAAAAGAAAGGAAGCTTACTTAAGGCCGCGAGCCTGGCGGAGGTGGTGGAAGTCGGGACTTGCTTACTCCTCATGTCTGCAAGCCAACCGGCCGCCAAACATTCGTACAAACCGCCAACTCCCATAAGAGGGCTCTGCACTTTCATGGAGCAACGTTCACACACGCGTTCACTTCTGGACACTGAGATCTATCTACACGGAGCACAGCCTCGCTGACGTCAGCGGTCGTTCGGCGCCTACTCACATCGACAAGCGCCCCACACGTTGGCCAGGCTCCACAGGCGGTACGAGTAGCTGTCACCATAGCACCCGAACATGCTCTCATCGGTTCGCGCGACCATGGCCCGCGATTGCGTGCGAGCGGCGGCGCGGCGCGCGGCGGAATGAAGCGGCCCGCCTTCGCCCCGCCCTGCCCCCGCACCGCACCGCCCCATCGCCCCCCACCTATACTTAATTAGTAGAGCTGGCCCCGTGAGCTATCACTCGATAATGACACCGGTCATATCATATTGTGACACCTTGCTCGTGTTCACCCGATGTTCACTCTCAGTTCAGTTGCCACCTCTGCGATTGTTTATTTACATGCTCGACGCTCCACCTTCCATTGATGCTACCTGTCTCTATCTGCCAAAGTATCGCAACTCATACGAGACGAAGACGTGGCACATTACTTTGGCACGTTTCATTTGTCGTATCCGTGGCTAATGATTATTATGACAAGTAATTACTATGAGCCGTTTTAAATATAGAGTGTTTTTTATCGCTGGGCAATTATGATATGACAAAAAATATTATACATTAATCAATGAGAATAGTGTTGACGTTTCAATGAAATCACTATCTGGGCGGACGTCGTACCTTCCGTGCGAAGGCGATAAGCGGCGCGTGCAGGGGCGAGCGGAGTAGCCGTTGCACTTTTAGTTCGGCTTTCGGTCACTAGATGGCGCTGGCAGTCTCGCGCGGCGTCTCTCAACGTGTCGGTCATCGCGTAGCGAATGGGATTACGAGTGGTTCTGATTTGTTATCACTTCGACTAGATGTTATAAACGGTTTGCTAATCTCGTTTGCGCAATTATAATTATGTTAGCAAGTACATAGTGCAAATTAATTCGATATTATGTAGTTATCGAGACTTAGGTAATGGAATGTGCCGTTTCTAGTGATAATGAGATGTAGAGATGTACGTCAATGTTAGATACCTAGTGATAACAGCTTCATACCTATACGATAGGTCGCCGATCGCATGATTTCATGACACGAATTATATCTAAAGGTTAGACTCGAGTATTTCATTTAGAGCTTCTCACACGATTATACTTTATCGACTCATTGATGTGATTATTCGTCAACCTTATTACAAATACGATAAGGTTTATCAAATATCAATAAAGTATGTTATTTTTAGCAGTTGTACATATTATGTTACTTACCCAGTGCATCATACATGCTGAAAGCCGAATATCTGTACGAGTCACTTGCCGCGTGGAGATAATAAGCCATCATCTTATCACGATTGTATTTCACTACTACTTCAATCAAAAACTTTAATAATAAGTGTAATCTATGCCTAATATAGTAGTTTATTTAATACATATTATTATGTTCCAAATTTAAATTCACGTATTTTCCGGTATATTAAATTTGAAACGACGTACGGAACGACCGTTTCGCGCGATGGTTTGCCTTGAACTGCCAATATGTCAATGGGAACTTGGTTTTCTAATTTTCAACAACCTGAGTAGGCATTGTTATATTTGTGTGCGTAATATTAATGATTCAATAATTGTTTAATTATAAATACCCATAATATACGTTTGAAGATTTCCTCTAATTTGGCTTATCCGCCGTGGGATTTACTGAGATGAGCATTTTGCGTAATTTTTTGGGACGTTCTCTGAAACGCGAGTTTAGATTTTCGTTGAGAATAGTCTCGTAAAGAACTATTAATAGGTAAATTGTGGTAGAAAGATAATTATGTTAAAGGTATTCAAAATAAAATGGAGATGGGACTTTAGGACTTTTTGCCAGTACAACTTTGTGCAATAAAGTTTAAATTAATAAATATTTATTAAATTGAAATAAAACTATGAAAACGGATAAACTCGCGTATATAAATTAATAGGACTCATTCTCTTCATTCGGACTCGGATTTAGTAAGATTTAATAAGTTGTGTGTTATTAAATCTTACTAATCAGTAGTAGTAGTTTTTTATATCAGGATATAGGTGTGTGTGTACCTATAGTAGGTATATATATACTTATATTTCTGAACCCAATATTTCAAAAATATATATATTTTTTGGATGATGATAATTTATCAGTTAGCGGAATTTGACTTTTAGGTTTCGCCTAATTGAATGGTTATCGCTATGTTTCAATAGTAAAATTAAATTTTAGTTACTAAGCTCAGTGAAATGCCAATGAATCAATTAGATGGGGTTAATCGAGAAATTTATACAATTTATTGCCTGTTCTATTATGTTTTGTATTGTTTCAACACGTTAGTATTGAAAAAATCTTAAAGAAAGTTCTGCAAAATCGTTAACACGACGGAACTCATTGTAAATCTAAAGACAAAAGCTATCGAGTGGCGGTAAAGCTATACTACCCTCATAAAATCTACCTCCGACTAACACAACCTTTACCTACCGATCTCATCCCTAAGCATAACTAAATAAGAGTGTGTTTCGCATGAAGTTTTGTGTTGTAAATTAAGTTGTGTAACGTTTAAGACAATAGCACCTTATGCCACGTGTGTTACACGTGTACGGACCACCTCGGCATTGTCAACCGTCGTTTTGTCGCCTTTGTCTTGATATACGACGTCTATTTATAATTTATACAAGTCGATGCGACGGTGAATTTGAAGCTAGGTAGAAACAGATGTGGACGAGCTTTTATTCCGTGTTCGTGGGACGGAGATTGTACGCAAGTTGACGTTATTTTGCTCTTAGGGATTGCTGATTTTGAATGGAGAATACTAACACGAAAATTGTAATATAATAGGCTCTGTTTTTTTTGTAAATATGTAAGAACATACTCCTTCCGATTTATTTATATCTGCGTGTCATATCTATATCAGCATTTAATTTACCTATGCCTACGAAACTAGAGATTGGTTTCGAATCCCGGTCGGGTTCGAAACCACAATAATGGTTCGATTTATTTGTGTGATTAGTATCTTGAATTTAAAATTTTGTTTCCAAGTTATTAACAGTATTTTTGATGTTCAAAATCCAGGTTTATTTTGCTGGCATCATACTTTTTCACCCTTTTCTTGGCAGCGTATTTTATAATATACACATTATTTGACTCTTTTTTGTATTTTTTAAAGACAGAGTTTTTTACTCTACGAGGCGAGGTGGAAGTTGGGATAACTTGGAATGCTAGATTTTTTTTATTTGCCTACTTAAATCAAAGTAAAGTATAATATTATAGTTATCGACAATCAGTAGCGAAGTTTATAGGAAAACGAGTACGTTGTTAATACGTATTATTAATATTATTTTTGTTTATCGAGACAAACTCGTCAAATGCAGACCTCCCGACCCGCGATACCCGAACCGCGTCACGGCTCCGTCAACATGTGATGTTGCTGTTGATTGTGAATACTCTTTGGTCTGGGGTTGCCAAGCTACTTGTGGATTTATGCACCAAATTACCAAAATAATTAATAAATAATATTAAGTATCTAATTAATAAGAGTAATAAGAATATCAAAGAGATACCAAAAAAACGAGTTCAAATTTCATATCTATAGGTACCTTTAGCGTCCGACCACATTAATTAGCTCTTTCAATTAAATATATGTTAGTAAGTTAAATTCCCTTGGAAGAGTCGAATATGTTTTCACTATTATATTCATTCATCATTATTTATTTTTGTAAAAAAATGTGAAAATGTATTGTATGTAACACATAACACAACTTTATTGTACAAATAGCTATAAAATATAAGATACAGAAAAGATATAATTAAACAATGGCGAACTTATTCCTTCGAAGGATCTCTTTGAGTTTCCAACTTTGATTAAAGTCGCAGTTACTTGGTTTTTTTTATTCTCTAAACGCTTTCTTTCTGTTTGCGGTACTTTTTTTACCATAAGTACTGTATTTTTTGAGATTATCTCAAATGTGACAAAATTTGTCGTCGATTTGGATATGATGATCGTCTTTGTATCTCATATTGCAACAAGGGCGAGATTTTCGTAAGCTTACTTTAATTATCATACGCCTGGCAACATTGCTTTGATCGCGGCAAGAAGTGGATAATTAAGATTGTTTACACTGTGTACCTCGGCGTTCCCACGCCACGCCATAAAGAACGCCACATCTGGCGTACGCTGCAAAGGTACAGGTAACATTGCTTTACGATCACCGACTTACTCGAAATAGAAGAAAACAGAATACCAATTCATCGAAACTGCAATGTCTCTTTTATAAATGGAAAACAAGTCTGTTGTCGATTAAAAATGTGGCGTATATACGCCTCAAAGATTTTTATTTTGCTGAAACTTAATAACTTTTGAATAAAAATATAAAGTACAGTTCAGTTAACCCGTATCCCTCATAACTTCGTTTTTAAAATTGCCGATCTGGTTTCGCTGCAGCCAGATGCAATTAACTCGGCAAGGTCATTATGAAGCTCGCGATTTCGGCGATAACGCTGCGTTACCGTTTCCGATCGCCCGCATGTGAGTACCTATTATTAGTTCTATTGTTGGGTCCAACGGATTTCTGTGGGAGTTTTAATTTAAACGTATTGGGGACATTGCCGTGAGCGAAGGACGCGAGACGGTTTAGGGGGGTCATATTTTTTCAAGCATAATCCTTGTAGCGACAGACTATTAGGTAGTGATTTTTAAATCAGAGATTATTGTATGCAAGATGATTGTAAATTATTGTAACTGTTGATTGTTAATATTGATTGTAACATTTTAAAAATGTTGGATGATGTATGTATCTATAAAAGATATGTTTTAACAATAATGACAATGAAAGGTCTTATTTTTTAAATAGGTAACGTTCGGTTCGAGCTCTACATCTTTCCAATGATTTTCTCATTTATATTTCCCTTGCAAATAAACGTTTAGTTATACGTTATTGAGAAAGTAAAATAAAAGCTATTGTAATAGAAAGCTCGGTGCTTATTTATACAAGGATATACCTATTTCCCATTGGTGCGCTCTACTGTAGCTCTAAATTCTAATCAGTTTGGTACCTACTCTTGAGGTGTCTGTGATTCCGTTATTACTTAACTATATTAGAGCTATTGATTAATCCAGTACTTAAAGTTGTCATTCGAATTTATGTCGAATATGTAGGTACACCGTTCAGATGCCTTTCTACGTATATTATACGTACTTATTATATTTATAACTTGCACACATTGAATCACCTTAGAGGTGATTGTCCGCCGTCAATGCCGAGCAATGTGCGCTTATCAGCATTATACCTACACTATATTCTACGCTACTTTAATGAAACATCAAATACAAATCTACATAATATTCCAAATGTTCACATGAACTTCGAAAAAAATTATCAGCAAATAAATTTTATCATCTTTGTTTACTCGTCGCCATCTGTAGTTAAGGCAATTAAAATAAAACCTGTCATTCAGGCTTATCGTAAGGGCACGCTCATCCATTCGAACCCTATCGAGCTGGAACAAAAAAGTGAAGTAATCAGCTTAGAACCCTCGGAGGTTATCGTGGCTCGTCCCGGTGTGGGACGGCGGCTGTGGGCCTGCCAAGAACATCGAATATCGTAAATTTCGGGCATCTGTTTCAGTCAAGTCGATAGCTACTTCATTTGAGAGATAGAGACGCTCGTAATTGTCGATTGTCGATATTTTCCGTAACTTAGCGACGTATTGCTCTTGCTTGGGCAAGTGCGGGTAAATAGAGTTTATGGGCGTCAGTGCAAGTTTACAAAAATGAAATACAGATTAAAAACACGTAACTCGAATGTCATTGGAACATAATGAAGATGGCTCTTATGAACGTTAAGAAAGCTTATACTTACACAATTAAGATCGATTAAATGGCTGTTTAAGTTTTCTATTTTGTTATTATTGTTTATATGATCAATATTTTTGTTTGTTATTCATTCGCGCGTAAACAGCCCGAAAACAGAATCGTTGCTATGTCGGGTACAAGTATTGCTTTGGCTTTGTATTTTGTACCCTTATAATTAAGCTTGGATTGAATGATAAATCATGTAAATATATTTCTAAATAAATAAATTGATTGATTGCATCAAAATAACCCACAATCTACAGAATAGTAATTGTAAAAGAAAACTGTTAGTCACGTAATTAGTGCTAAGTAGTACTTAATTTTGTACAAACTTTTCGTGAAATCCTCTTATAATGGTTGTAGTTGGTTATTTCTTTCGCCTCTCCCGTGTTCGGTACGCGACGTGAATGACATCCATGAACAAAAAACTGAAATCACATTAAAATGAGCAGCCAGTCATTATCTATTTTAAACGTTATTTATGAGTTGCTTATCTGGTGATAATATTGGTGTACATAACCTTGTCAACTATTTGTTAGTTTTAGAATTATAGGTAAAACTGATAATTTTAGCTGTTGACACATTATATTGGGGGATACTAACTGTTTCCTAGTAATATAACATGTAACATTTTGTTACTGGCTCAAGACATAGGCATGCCTATTTTGAGAATCATTATAAATAATTTTAAGTATTTGAATAAGTAAATTCTACGCACTGTTGACCTAAATTACGTAGCATGCATATCTCGCTAACTTAACATGACCTACATAACAGTACGAATATCATACCTAACAATGCCTATAAGTATTTAAAACTGTTTCACATTTTGAATGTAATATAATATGGTATAACTGGCATTAATTTATTTTCACAGTGGCAATACTGAATTGACTTTACATTGTCTAGAAAATGAGTTCTTTAACAATTTCCGCCAGGACACAAGCAATAATGCTGGGTATACGTAATTTCAGTTGAGGTTAATGATTACACACATATAGTACTTTACTAAGATAATGATGATGATGACTATGCTAACTGCAAAAAATGTAGACAATTAATGAATCAACAAGTTAATGGGATTTCCGTCAATACAGTGTGTAAGTCTAATACGGGCGATCAATTAAACCAGGCATGGGATTAATTAGTGTAATCATGGATTACAAGGTTTTTTTAAAGTTACTCTTAATTATGACCCCACAGAATTTTTTAAAGATTATCGGAGCAGCAATGTAGGTTCAAACATTTGTTATATTGTTGATATGGCAGTTATGTCATCTGCTTTTGAAATTTGCTGTGATCGAGTGTTTAACTCGCGTATGTTGCTCTACATTGCGCGCCGAATTATTTTGTATGAAAAATTTTGTTGCTCTAATTTTAAGTAAAAGTTATTTGAATGTACTTATTATGTTGTAAACTAACACCCGTTAAGAGCTTCGCCCGTATTAGACTTACACCCTGTATATCGAAGAAGCTCCCTTGAGTAAAGTTTTTGGGCCATCTTACAGTTGCAATTCGATTTGCTATCAGTATACCTACGAAAAAAGACTTGCTATGTGCGTGACCTTAACTTTTGTGGAACTACCTAACTACCTATACCTATGGTAACAGTGGTATCATTAATGTACCATAGTTTATGCGTCAACTCAGACAGTTATGTGTTCTATGAAGAGATACAGACAGACACATGTTGTAATCTCGCTATCGCGTCCTTTCCTGCCGGACGCCCGCGGAAACACTTCCTGGAGTTTAATGAACAACGTGCCATGAGTTATCGGCGTGAGTTTGTTTTTATGTGACGAAGGTAGACAACTGAGCTATCAGAGCTATGGACATAGTGACCAAAAAATCGGCAATGCGCTGCCTACCATGAAGACTTAGATAGATTGCCTCTATCTGTGCCAGTCTCCTAATGCGTCTATACGCATAGTTAATAGGAGAGGCCTACGTCCAGCAGTGGACTATCATAGGCTGATGATGATGATGATGATGATGCCAGTAATTACACCGGCTATCTTACCCACAAACCGAAACATAGCAGTGCAAAAACTGCTTTTTAGCGGCAGGTTAACGGGTAAGACGGTGGTAGCTATCCGTGCGGACCCTGCACGAGGTCCTACTACCGGCCAACGCATCGCAGTTTATCGCAAATGATAGAGTAACTTACTCTCCATCCCGCTTATACTCGCGTATCGGTACGAGGACAGAAAATAAGTTACGCTATCGACTACGTGCTCATAATAAATAATGTAAATATCTTGGGACATTATTTACACAAATCGACCTAGTCCTACGGTAAGCTCAATTATGGCTTATGTCGTGGGCACCAGGCGACGATATATACATACCTATAATAGATAGATACATATACATACTTAAATACTTACACCGCCACGGCTAACCAACAAATATTTGTGATAAATAAATACACAAATGATGCCGTCGCCGGGATTCGAACCCGGAACCTCCAGCTTCATAGGGTCTACTAACTAGGCTACGGAGACTAATAACCACACAGCATGACACACGTCTACATACATTCTTATGTATAAAGTTTACCTAAATGAATGGCGTATTGTCGTGAAAAATCTCACGTCGCTGACATGGTTCGCGACCATGTGGCCCGCAGCCCGCGTCACGTTCGGGACCTGACAGACGCTAATTGTCCTGCATTGCCTGCTTTGTCCTAAACAATCACCAATATAACCTCAACGCCTAACCTGTCCTTACTACAACGTAATAAAGACTAAAATAGACCCGCCAGGTGGCCAGAGTCAGAACAAGCCGGTGCCAGATGGTCTACAGGATGCTTTGTGTTTTGTTATAAGTGTCAAAGTAATAGCTATTTTACTTGACTTGTGCCGATAATGAGAGGAAACGGACCCTAACGCTTTGTTTATGCTGATAAGAAAAAACAACGGAAAAAATGCTTTGGTCAGCCCTGGTGTCGTTTTAATAGTATTATGGGATTTGTGATTAGATATCTGTTGAAACGCAATGTTATCCTATTTGGAACCTCATTCACCAACAAGGCAGTTTTTTGTAATTTTAAAGGCAATTTGTGATTTATTCGAATTGTTTCGTAGGTTAATTATTACTACTGATGTAGGTAAGCCTTTCTCAAAAAGTTTGAACATTTTGGTCCGTTTTCGATATTGATGAAAATTAGTAGGCTGGTAGAGTCAATGATGCTCAGCATGATCCACCACATTTCCCAAAATGTTCCAGAAAGTTTGTATGGAACTTTCCTTTTTTGTAATCAGATTCCTATACATTTTTGGTAACATAAAAAAATACGCTCTTCCTGAGACTCTTTAAAAGTATTTCCATTTCTATTTCGTAGCATAAGTACACCTTTTTATTTGTATTTTTTTTCTCGTTTCTGTATATTGAGATTTTTGTGTAGGTATGTTACGAATAAACTTATTTCTATTCTTTCTAAATGCATAAAGGAGAAAGAACCCAATCCTCTTTTGTTCTTGGCATATAAAAACAGATTTGACTTTGAGTTTGACTTTGGAATTTGTATTGTTTTAATTAAGTTCCTAAGTATATAACGATGTTACGCTTGCATATGTTGTAACTGTAGGTATTGCATTACACATGGCTGGATATTAATGCTATTTCTGTTTTCTGCAGGTAAACGATATGGCTGCGGTTTGTGACACTGATGACAACTGCGTAATGGCGCTCTGTTGTTTATTAATGCATTTAAAGGTGCGTTTAAACCAAAAGAGCATTCGCCCGTTCTAGTTCTAGCGCCCGTTCTACGAAATCAACCAATCACGTTTTGTGTACCGATCGAATTTCGTAGAGTGGGAGGTTAGAACAGTGAATGCTCTTTTAGTTTGAACGCACCTTAAACTAACAGGTACTGGAAAAAGTAGGAGAATAAAAAAATGTGTTTAGAAATACGTACAGATGCCAAATTTAAATTTATTAGCTACTTAGTTAAAATCATCATAGCTCAGATGTTCATCGTAAAAATGTACTACTCGTAGGTATTTTTATACGATAAGTTTGTTTGTATAAGTATGTAAAGGTGCATTCAAACCAAAAGAGCATTCGCTATTCTAACCCCCCACTCTACGAAATTCGTTCGTTACACAAATCGTGATTGGTTGATTTCGTAGAACGGGGGATAGAACAGCGAATGTTCTTTTGGTTTGAACGCACCTTAACACTGTCGTAAGATGACTGTAAGTACCTAAGCATAAGAATCAAAACTTGAACATAACAATTTTCTCGTCAAAGGCAGTTCAGTTCAGCCTTCCTATCACGGCTAAACTCTTTTGAAGCAAATGAGTGGCGATAGAACATTATTTTTGTTAGGTAACAATCAGGCATATACTTACTAGTCCTATCTCAAACGACTCGGCTGTAAAGAGAGCACAAGAACGTGACAATAACTGCAAAGACTTGCAAATGTGATTATGGCAAGAAACAAGTGTTTTTTCGGGGCTAGTGGCCGTTACATTAATATTCGTGTTAAGTTGGCTGGCGCTGAGGCCACCCAGAACGCACTGCCATACTTCAACACGTTATTGTCGACTCTAGGGTTGCGTGGGCACTTGGTAATTAACCGAAAAATCAAAATAGAGGAGTCTAATTGTGTCCCTTTGCCGTCGAGACTCGAGACCCGTGGTCTAAGCGTGATCAAAATTGCCAATACGAATTCCAGATGTTAAATGGAGATCGTAGAGCTGGCAGATTCCTCGATCACATAATAAATATTGCGATACAGCGAGGAAATGCTACCAGCATCTACGGCACCTAGCTTTGGGGGTACAGTTTTAATTATTTTAATTTAAGAATCAGATTATTTATTTATTTTTAGATATATATTATTGAAAAAGTGTATTTTAATATCTCTTTCCTGTTAAGATTTTAATTGGCTACCTATGCCGCAAACAGGAAAAGTTATTGTAGGTTAAAAAAACTCGGTAATTGATACGGCTTATAACAACCTACACCTACCATATTTATAGCATGTTCTGGAGGTATAATGAAATATTGGGTTTGTTTCAATATTTTTCTGATACCGGCTCACTTACAACTTTTCCTGCCTCCCTAGTAGGTATTTTTGGAAATTCTCAGTCTTGACTATTCTTTCAAAAATTTTTTACAATGGCATCAATTCAGCGATGATCGCGGAGGAACTAAAAGTTGAAGCAAAATTTGTAATCATACACATTATATCAAAAGGTCTTGTTTCCTAATGTAAGTAATGTAACATCAATTTGAAACATGGATGTTTTCTTAACTAGGCGGAGTCTATTGGCAAAACTTCGAGAGAAAATAAACGCGAAGCTCAAGTCCGAATGGCATGGAGTAGCCCTATAGATGCCCTTTTCCATAGGCACATAGATCATAAACCATGTTTTCATATTAAAATTAATCTAATTCCCTTGTTTTATCATCCTCTCAATTATTTACAACATCGGCAATGGGGCAGGACATGCGCTTGGGCATGACCACAACGATCCTATCGCAAAATTCGGAATCCACAAATTTCGAAGATATGTCTCAGTCACTCAAACGAAGTTGGAATGACAGAGACAAATCCTCCAAATTTGGGGATTTCGATCATTTACAATGGTATGTGTTGTCGCACCACTCCAGTCAACTTCAGAGAAATACTCTTTCTACAAAATGCTGTTGTTAATTTGTACAGTACAGCTCTAGGGTAGTACATACCATTGAAAACATAGAATCATAATATGACCCACCATAGTCTTCCGCACCAACCGGTCCACTTTGCCAACCATGTCAACGTGACGTTAAAAAAAGAAATAAGTGTCGTACATTTGACTTTCAACACCACTATGAGAAAGTTCTATGGTATGTTATTGGACTTGGAGGGACGTTCGGCCGGAATCGAGTGGGCTGTCGAGCTTTTGATGTGCTCATTCACCCCATTTCCCAATGCTTTAGCTGCAAGTTAATATCGCGGCTGCGTTCCCCCATAACTTCCACCTAGCCTCCTTGTTTTCTTGCAGAACTGTAGGACATCCCTAAGGTTGAGTTTTTTCTCCAAACTATCCCTGCCAACCACATTAGGTCTTGCTGCTGCATAATCCATTCCGCCAGAACATGACAAGGTTCTAAGGTGGGTCAGGATTCAACGTGTACAGAACCCTTGGTCCCTCCGCAGAGGTATCGCGACAGGCGCGAGCTTGGCGCGGCACGCTTCCGGCCGCGGCGCCCGCCCCATAGCGCGTAAAAACAATGCACCGACGCGGCTGCATTCCGCTTTGTCATTGTTATCTCGTACTTGAGCATTTGTATATGTAATATATCAGTAGTGATCGGAACGTTGGGTGCAAAACTTTAAAATTACACACCCGAAAATTAGAGGTTTAAGATTCAGAGATCGGCAATAAAATTTAATTCAGATTGTTCAAAAATATTCGTATTCTTCTTGCCTAATGTGTTCCCATATAAATTTTGAATTTTTGTTAATATTTTGTACCCATAGTTTCGATTACTGAATGTTTATGTATGTATCTATTACTTACATGTCTTATCGTCGCTTGGCACCCACATCATAAGCCTTAATTGAGCTTACCTTGGGACTAAGCCGATTTGTGTATGATGTCCCAAGATCTTTTTAATGCAATGCTACTGAGCATGAGCAAGATCCACCATATTTCCCAAGATGTTTTTTTCGCCGAAACATCGGGTGTTCAATAATTCAGTAAACATGGTAATCCCTCAAATTAAGGACAAAGATTATGTATTTCGTGTAGTTGTTCCTAATGTTCCAACCCACCCTCAGTCACTACATCCTAAGATCGCTAGCACGAAAGTCGAACAGCGGCCTTTATTGCGCCAGGTTTCCGCTGCCGACGCCTTACAATTATCCCTGTGCAAAAATGCTAATACAAATTTGGGTACATCACTTTTAATAATATGTATTCACTTCAGAACGAATTTGGGGGTATAAGGATCAAAATCGTTGACATATTTTCCGAGCCGCACCATGACAAAAATATAGAAGCACGCAAATTGCGAGAAATATGTAGGCATACAAACAAGTTTATTGTTACTTTAAGGTCGAGTATACATATTTGAGGTGATATACATGTGTATATCTTTTGCCTTGACTGTAGAAGGAAGTTTTGGGCTACTTATGTGTGTCAAACGTAAATTATTGTTGCACATAATGAAGAACAATCAATGTTTGAATTTTGTATCATTAAAAAAAGTTGGTAACAAAATAGGAAAACCGCGGTTACACACGCGTTTAGCGTTAATAATTGCTTATACGAGCCCCGATGCATATGTTCTCGTCCAGTTAGACAGTTTTTCGAGATTATCCCGTTCATCCGGGGGAAAAGGTTTAGAGACAAAACCTTCACTATTCAATAGTAGTACTAAAGTAGTTTCTTTGAGTATAAAATATTTGGACTTAATAAATCAGAATTAAAAAAAAAACTATTTTACGAGAGGTATTTTTTTAATTTTTTTCCACAATTTTTAATTTTGTAAAAATAATCAATGAACGTAAAGAACGCCATTAATATTAAAGACGACATGGTACACCTGATGCACTGCGAATTTTGCGTCAAGCTTATAAGCGCGGAATTACGGTGGTGAACGAAAATATAATTTAGACACTGGTTTGTTAAAATCGATTTATTAAACAACAAAAGCGTACTTCAGATTGTTGTGTCTCTTGAAATGTAGTACATTAACCATGACTAACGTTCATACAATTTATCATTAGCATAATGTGATCATTTTTTAAATATTCAAAAATTTGTAAAAATTCTTTCGAACTAGACGAACTCCACTGCATCGGGGCTCGTACACCATCGTTTGTTTTAACCATGTTTTTCTTTTGTAAGGTGTGCAATATAAAGTATTATATTCTACATAAGTATCTATCTATAAATTGTTGAGATCTCAGGTATAAATTGTAACTTCAGTCACATCGCATCACATCGTCAGCCTATCTCAGTCCACTGCTGGACGTATAGGCCTCTCCTATTAACTATGCCTGACATTAGGAGGTAAATGCCCATCATCACCACGCTGGGCAATCGTAGTAATGTGTTCACTATGATGACGCTGCAGCCCATCATCAATATTTTATCAAATAATGGTCAGTGACACTTCAATCCCTTAGTCGACTCTTACGACACCCGCAGAAGGAGTTGGGGTGGTGACAAAATTTGTATTAATCTTCTATCAAGAATGTGAGTGACACTTCAATCCCTTAGTCGGCTCTTATGACACCCGCGGGAAGATAATAATTGTCCAACTTCAGTGTAACTTCAGTAATATAATTATAAAACACTATTTTAGTTGTTCACGTGAAGCAAATATTCATCATCGATTCATCGTTGTGCCGAAGCAGCGGTTTATGCTCCATGAATCGTTAATGCAGCTCCCAAACACCTATTCCAACTTTGAAAATACCAATTCCATTTGATATTGATTCGATACGATCTTATACAACTGACAGACTGAAGGCCTAAATACTGTGAGATTCGAAATTCCGAAATTTCGAGCATTTTTCTAAATCACTCCAATAAATGCGTCGTTTGTCTGATAGAGACCGATGCTCGTTCGCGAATTTCGATTGGATTTAAAACTGGCGTGCCGATAGTGTAATTAGTAATTTCAGTGAAAATGTTGAAGACCTGACCTACGCGCCCTTCCCAAATGAACCGATTCTGTTACTATAAGACTTTCAAACCCATTAAGAAAGGCTATTCGCTATTGACAACTGAAGGGGTTGGTTAACGTATAGTAGACAACTTTAATAAAATCAGTATAGTTATCACTGATAACTTATCAGTATAAGTAAGTATATTTTTTAAAAGCTGAGAAATAAATTGTGAACCTCATGATAGTCCATGACTTATTTAACCAAATTGGCAGTATCTACGTTACGTAATATTTTCGAAAATATATTCAAATTGCCAATGTTGTCATACAAGGCAAAAGGATGACAAAATGCTGCTTTCGATTCGATTTCGAATGCCACATCACATCAACGGCAAATCAAGTTGAGTTCAAAGTTAGAACAGGCCTCCAGTTTCACCAGCACGCGTCGCCGAAGCCTTTGTGCTAGGTATTCTTGGGCTGTTTATTTTTCGCATTTCGTTTCCGTAGCTCGTAGAAATTAATGTGTTGCGAATTTGGCGCGAAGTGTTGTTTCCCAGTTTCCGTGTTACCTATTGTCTGAGTTTTAATTGTGAAGTTTATCATTCCAGCTGAGCTACTTTGGTCGTAGGTACCTATTCTTGTAATACGGTTATTGTAGATAATAAATGTCACCGAAACAGCTTAGGTACCTATAGATAATATACTGAGAGCATGGAATTGCACAATATGTACAATTTGTAGTTATTTTCAAAACTACAGTTTATATAATTAAATATAACTAACCTAACCTATATCTAAGATTGGCTCTTGTGTGGATAAGCTGGTGGCATTTGTAGTTCTAATCCCATAACTTAAGTATATAGATAGAGTGAGACTTTAATGAACGACCGAAACCTTTCATACAAAATTCCGAAAAACGAAAATATTCATTTACATAAAAAACAGTCTAGGAAAAATGGGCTGTGAGCGTTGTAAGTAGATTGGCTGAAATGTATTTTAAAAAATGTACATTAAATTGTATTCACACTAACCTAACCGTAGGTATAGGTATGTAATTGAGGGATGCATTCGTGACCGCTCAGCGGATTTGTTCGAAATACGAGTAAAACATTTATATATTATGTAATATTTTCTTCGGTTACCCCGATGATTGCTCGTGAAATAAACTTTTATCGCAATTTTTGAATATAATATCATGTGTACCATGTACCAGGTTGTTGTTGTTGTAATTCCTAGGGCACCCCGGAGGTGCATAGGGCCTCCACAAGATCCTTCCACGCTTTCCTGTCTTGAGCAAACTTCTTGGCTTCGCTCCAGGTCAGACCTACGGCTCGCAATTCGCTCTCCACGCTTCTTTTCCATGTGTGTACAGGGCGACCACGAGCTCGTTTTCCACCTTGAGGCCTCCACTCAAAGGCGATACTAGCGAGGTTCGTTGCTCCTCTTCGAAGAGTATGCCCGATCCATCTCCACTTCCGCTGCGCTACTTCTTGGGCGATTGGAATCTGACGGCACAAGTTCCACAAATCCTCGTTCCTTATCGTTTATCTTCTCTTTAGGTATTTAAAAAAAGAAGATTCAATTTCTTCGTCTGTTTGTAAATATTTGCTGAATTAAAACGCAAATGTTGTTATAGGTACTGATAATAGTTTTCAAAGGCGCAAAAACTATTAGGAACTGCTAGTGCGCAGCGGAATTCCCAACGGATGTAAAGAAAGTAAAAAATAAAAAACACATTAGGTGTCATGTCAGTAACGGAATGGATTGCCAACCGCCAACATAACGTTTAATAATGTCTGAAAAAGCTCTCGAAGTAAAACGACGGCAGAATCTGGAGCGGCGCCAACTGTGGCAAAGGTGAGCTGTTGGTAAACAATCTTTTCCGAGTTGACTCTGTCACTCTAATGAACGCGTGGTAAGTGTGACAGGGATAAATACTCGAAATTAAAGATTTTCGCTTCTGGTAGGCCCTTAGCCCTAGTGCGCTGAGGTTTAGGTTACCTTGGTTGTCACCGCCTTACAAAAAAAAAATAGGTTAAGTCATCCGTTCCTATTAAGTCATCCGTCTTACGTAATTTTCTACCTAGGTACCTACTGTCCTATGCTAATTGGACATGTCGCGCATATTTTTTTTTGTTTGTTTAATTTTTCTTCTTTTTTCTGTGAATCCTTGTTTTATTTCACTGTAGTGTGTCACGAATAAATATTATTATTATTATTATTTACAAAACCATCCTGCAAACTCATATAAAATGTTAATTTATGAACAAAGTCATGCAAGTAATCATACTACTTGTGTTGTTGTTCACCAACATTATTTACCTGTGCGAGTCTCAAAAAGTTTGTGCATTTGGATCACGTCAAACATTGGTAGGCTTAGAGTCAATGATGCTAAGCAATATCCACCACATTTCCCAAAACGTTCCAGGAAGTTTATATGGACTTTTTGTTTTTATCAGATTCCTCTATACATTTTTGGTAACTAAAAAGGAACGTTTCATACAAACATTATGGGACATATTGGGAAATGTTGCGCATCTTGCTCAACACCATTGGCTGTACCAGCCTGCCAATTTTTATCTATATCGAAGACGTGACCAAATGTCATCATCATCATCTCAGCCATAAGACGTCCACTGCTGAACATAGGCCTCCCCTCTGGACCTCCACATGTACCGGTTAGATGCGACCTGCATCCAGCGTATCCCGGCGACCTTCATGAAGTCGTCTGTCCATCTTGTATGGACGTCCTACGCTGCGTTTGCCTAGCCGTGGTCTCCACTCAAGCACTTTTCGACCCCATCGACCATCTGCTCTGCGTGTAATGTGGCCTGCCCATTGCCACTTCAGCTTGCTAATCCGGAGGGCTATGTCAGTAACTTTAGTTCGCCTACGGATCTCCTCATTTCTGATTCGATCACGCAGAGGAACTCCGAGCATAGCCCCCAAATGTACCAAATGTAATGTGACCAAATGTACAAACTGAGAAATGCTCACCCAAGTTCCTTACAATTCTTAACATCGTATCTGAACTAATTAGTCCTGCCAGCGTTTACCTCTGATAAAAATGACCTACGCACGAAAACAAAGGGCGATCAATCAATCGGGTATCAGTGGCATCTTCCTAGAAACGGGCGGCTTGCGTGTGCGATCCTTCACCTCCCCGGTTATCTCTCCGATAATACACACAAATAGGCTACCGATTGACGTCAGCGCTCCACCGCGGAGGTACGCAGCTTCCCACAACATAAGCCTTATCTGCTCCACAATAACAAACATTTTAGAACGCAGTAATTAGAGTACCTCGACTAGTGTTGTCATATCTACCAGCTTTTTGGTAGATCTACCCATTTTGCCTTCGTTCTACCGTAGATAGGTAGAACGAAGGCAAAATGGGTAGATCTGTCAATCTTAAATCTACCTACTTTTCGAAACTACGATGATTTAAATTTTCAATGCATTTTACAAAATATAATTGTTATTTCATCGTTTGACCGCTTTCCGTGCTAAAATTTGTGGGTAAGTCATGATATGCCAGCTTGACAACTTGTCACTGACACTACTTACAGTGACAGCTGCCTGCAAAGATAGTGACAGTGACAGTTGTCGTGGCATTTTGTTCGTGTCGGTTGGTAAAACGTTATGGTATATGGTATTTAGATAATGTGCTATTGGCGTTGATCCTTAGGTGGTAGATCTACCAATTGCCGCTTCTAATTCTACTAATTTCTACCTATTTTCGCATGCAGTTCTACCAGATTGTATGTGACAACACTACGTCGACATGACATGACCTCGGCCCTAGTCGGCCTCAATCTAACGAGACCTCCGAATTAAATTACGACGCAGTACCATTAAAAGTATCATGGCAACCTATGTCACGTGATTGCGATTTATTACCGACCTGTTATCGTTTCGATTACGCGGCCGTTCATAAATTTGATTATTCGAGAATTAAATGAATCTTCATTATGAAATGACAAAAGGAAACGAGTAAAGCCGACAATGGAAGTTTCAAACAATTTACAGCCATCAGATATATCGTTGCGTCCTGAGCGCTCAAAAATATCTGATCACGCCTCTATTATTATGGCAGTAAAGGCAAATACATAACCCGTTCAAAGAAATATCTATAATCGAACACTATTTGATTGTTTTAATGGTTTAGGATAATGTGATGGTAAGAGTTGATTCAATAAACATGAACTGTCAGCCTCCATAATCTAGGTGGTAGTGACCCTGCCTACGAAGCTGGAGGACAAATATTTGTTCCTTGGTCATGGCTGTCTATGTACTTAAGTATCTATCTATTATATATATTATATTTTCGCTTGGTACCCACATCACAAGCCTTAATTGAGCTTACCGTGGGATTAGGTCGATTTGTGTAAGATGTCCCAAGATATTTATTTTTATTCAGTAGTATTCAATGATGTTGGTTGGGAATTAAGCCCATTTTTTTTAATTTTGAATACAAGGTCTTTTGGTAGGTGGGTGAATCAACTTTTTTCTGTACCTGTACATTGTTCGTAACTGCTGTTGACAGAATGATTATTAAAATAGTGTGTTGTAAGAGTTTGTAATGTCTTTTGTGGGCTTGTTTTTAAACGGTTTTTATTAACTTCACCGCGTATCAACTGTCGTCGATGCTTCAAATCTTGTGATCGATTTTTCGACCACTTCTACTGCACCGAAATCAATAAAATTTGGAACTCTTATCAAGTCCCCGTGACAATGCAATATTATAATATTTGTATCCTTGTATCCTCAAAGCCTGATGCTGCAGACATACTGCTTACCTTAACCGAGAGTGTTAGACACGTGAAAATGAAAGTATAGCATGTGTGGCATAATCAAATACTAACAGCCTGATCTTGACTTCCAACTCCTCACTCCTGATGCTGCAGTACTGCCCACAATAACCGCTTTCCGGCTTATATTTTATCGATATATTGATTTTAAAGAAGTTCTTTAGATATTAAGTAGAAACATGCGAATTTAATAGTAACGTCCAACTCCTTAAATCTGATACTCCAGGGTTACTGCCTGCCACAACCGCTAGGTTTAGCGATATGTAGATTTTGAAGTACTGCTTTAGATATTTGGTAGAAACATACGGATTTCATTATCATCATCATCATCATCATATCAGCCGAAAGACGTTCAGTGACCAGGTGGCACAAGGACCGGCCCTGTGCCACCTGCATCCAGCGACCAGGTCATGAGTCCACCTTGTGGGGGGCCTACCCACGCTGTGCCTTTCGGTACATGACCGCCGCTCGAGAACCTTATCGCCCCAACGGCCACTGCCACTTCAGTTTAGCGATTTGAAGAGCTATATCGGTTACTTTGATTCTGCTGCGGATGGTTTCATTTCTAATCCGATATCACAGAGAGACTCCTAGCATAGCCCTTTCCATTGCCCTTTGGGTGACATTGAGCCTTCTTATGAGGCCCATTGTAAGCGACCACGGTTAAGTACCGTATGTCATCACTGGCAACATACACTGATCAAAGAGTTTCGTCTTCAAACCCTGCGGAATATTGGACGAAAAGATACAGACGGATTTAATACTGACTTCCAACGCATCAAACCTGATGCTGCTGCCGTAACCGCCAGGTTAATCGAAATGTTGAATTTAAAGTAATGCTTTAGCTAATGGGTAAGAACATATATTTACATTGAATACTCACTTCCAAATCCTAACCTCTATTAGTGTGTAAAATAACCGCTATTAGTGTGCCATAACCGCTGACAGTGTGGGTAGTTCGCGTTGGACGTGGCGCCGGACCTGCGGTCCGCTTGTTGATAGTGTGAGTTCACCCCTCAGACCTTCGGGTTCGCCTGCGGCCCTCAGTCTAAAAGACTGACAGAGTGAGTTGTTCGCGTAAGGCAAGTTATTGGGTCTGGCTGATAGACTAACAGCGTAAGTGTTTCGCGTAAGGTGAGCCGTCGGGCCTGCGGCCCTCCAGCTGCTAGACTGACAGCGTGAGTGGATCGCGTAGGTCGAGCCGTCGGGCCTGCGGCCCTCCAGCTGATAGAGTGACAGCGTAAGTGGATCGCGTAGGGCGAGCCGTCCGGCCTGCGGCCCTCCAGCTGCTAGACTGACAGCGTGAGTGGATCGCGTAAGGCGAGCCGTCGGGCCTGCGGCCCTCCAGCTGATAGAGTGACAGCGTGAGTGGATCGCGTAGGGCGAGCCGTTGGGCCTGCGGCCCTCCAGCAGCTAGAGTGACAGCGTGAGTGGATCGCGTAAGGCGAGCCGTCGGGCCTGCGGCCCTCCAGCTGATAGAGTGACAGCGTGAGTGGATCGCGTAGGGCGAGGCGTCGGGCCTGCGGCCCTCCGGCTGCTAGACTGACAGCGTGAGTGGATCGCGTAGGGCGAGCCGTGGGGCCTGCGGCCCTCCAGCTGTTAGAGTGACAGCGTGAGTGGTTCGCGTAGGGCGAGCCGTCGGGCCTGCGGCCCTCCAGCTGATAGAGTGACAGCGTGAGTGGTTCGCGTAGGGCGAGCCGTGGGGCCTGCGGCTCTCCAGCTGATAGAGTGACAGCGTGAGTGGATCGCGTAGGGCGAGCCGTTGGGCCTGCGGCCCTCCAGCTGATAGACTAACAGCGTGAGTGACTCGCGTAGGACGTGCCGTTGGACCTGCAGGTTGATAAGACTGAGAGTATGAGTATACCCCTCGGGTTCGCGTAGAGCGTGCCGTCGGGCTTGCGGCCGTCAGGTTGATAGACAGAGAGTGCGAGTCCCTCCGGTTCACGTAGTGCGTGCCATAGTGCCGTCGAGCCTACGGCCCTCCGATTGATTGACTGCATGGATTGACCCTTTGGGCCCTCGATTCGCGTCGGACTTGCCGTCAGACCTGCGGTCCTCCGGTGGGTCGACTGACAGTATGTATGACTTTATATTTTATAGTCTCGAAATTCGACTTGTATAATGTGTACAATATAAAAATTTAAACTTGATTTACTCAATAAACCAAATTAATTGATATATTCCTTATTGTCAGATCTCTGTTATCTAAGGTATTGTATGAATAACACGTCCATTTGAGACAGTTCGGCCATTCAAGCTGACATTTTTTTAGTGTCGGATTTTTAAAAATAATCTATACAGCAGGGATTCCTCTCTCGTTGCACATAAAATAATGTCCATTACGTTTACATATGAGTCGCGAGAGTTAAACGCTAGCATGCATAATTGTATTGCATATTACTCGTACAAAGAACATCTTTGATCTCGAATAAGTAGGTATAGCATCGGAAATTAACTTTACAATTGCACTAAAAACTTGAAAATAAAATAAGTAAAAAAAGTTTTAAGTTAAACGGTTTTTATTGCACCAAAAACTAGAAAATAAAAATTTGTTGTAACTAACCGTAGATGCTTCTTTCTGTAGATTAGTCACGTGAAACTATTATCACTGTTAGTCTTCCCAAGTTGGATGCTGAAAGCCACGTTTAGCCTCTATGTCAGTGGATTAAGCGTTACCTAATCGGAAACTTTTACCAAACTAAAATAAAAACGTGGGGCGTTTTTATAAAGAAACATACAAGTTCAAAATATGTAATTGTAGCTTTAATTTTGCAATTAATCATCCATCTGTTCCAACACTTCTACAGAAGTAAATAACTTTTATCAAAGCCAGAACAAAACTTATTACACTATTGCTGTCTTGATTTCTATGTTTGTTCTTAAATAACTATAGTGACCTAATCACAATTGCGTACGCCCCACGTTTTTATTTCAGTTTGGTAAAAGTTTCCGATTAGGTAACGCTTAATCCACTGACATAGAGGCTAAACGTGGCTTTCAGCATCCAACTTGGGAAGACTAACAGTGATAATAGTTTCACGTGACTAATCTACAGAAAGAAGCATCTACGGTTAGTTACAACAAATTTTTATTTTCTAGTTTTTGGTGCAATAAAAACCGTTTAACTTAAAACTTTTTTTACTTATTTTTTCTTTTACATACATCATTTATCATTTTCTTAGATCAGTACAGATATATAGATTCAAATATTTGTAAGAAGAATAACTTAATGTAATTTAATGCAATGCCTACAATTTACAAACAGAATTATTAGAAGAGACAATAATGAAAACAAAGGAATCAGAATGGTTACTGCAAAATAAGTTACAGTTTTATTATGAGCTATATTTATTAATAAACCACTAAGGTATTTTGTACTGTTCTAATAATTATTTTTATATTTACAGGAATTACCTCTGCGGCGTGCAATTACATTAACATAGGTATCGAGTATTTTCCTGTTACAGGTATATAGGTAATGCTAATAATGTTGACTTGTTCTTGTTATTTATAATGACTAATAGGTACTTCCTTATCGATACATGCGCGTGAGTTGGTGTTTCAAGAGTTTTAATAAACACAAGTTGAGTACGACAATAATCAAAATGTATTAGTCGTTATATGTATAAAAATAACATTGAAAAAGCTTCAGTTTATTTCCTGCCAACGTAATAGTTTCAAAATCTGAAGTATCATACAAATCTCAAAAGTTAGAAAAAAACTTGTAACTTCAGTAGGTAGCCCTACGATAAGCGATAGGTAAGTAATAAATGTCTGAGAATGACAGATTCGATTGAAAAGTCACGTGACCATTTCCATATATTACTATGGTCACGTGACTTATCGCTTATCGTATACGATATCTTGCAGAATGGCATTTTGGCAAGGCCTGCTGATGTTAGGTAGGTATATGAAAGAGTGACATAGAGGGAAAACTACGATACGCTACTAAGCGTTTGCGATTGGCAACTTGTCTAAGCATTCAGGCTGTTAAAATAATACGCAACTCTTACGTATAGCGAACTTAAAAAAAATAAGTGGGACGCTTAAATTGATGTTATTATTTCCACTATAATGGGTCTCATCTCATCTTGCGCACGAGTGCAACATAATGGCGACACGCTCTCATTTGGCGACGAGTGTTCGCAATAATTCTGCTAGACGAATGTCTTGCACAGTGTTGCAGTTGGCAGGTAAACTTAGGGGACAGGTGCGTAAGTTATTTCAATGATTTCATTGTTTACTGTAATAATAAGGCCAGGAAGTTATATTTAGCTTGACTCGAGATATAGTTATGCATCTATGATACCTTCTTAATTTGAATGA
>JALPQI010012778.1:0-32991 GCA_025490895.1 Thaumatotibia leucotreta | reverse complement strand
TAACTTTGCCTATTAGAATATATCGCGTTTTGTCGATGGCGCTTAAGTAAGTCAAGCAACATCGAATTCGTATATTTTGCGGATCGTTGATAATGATAACAACATGAGCGCCGTCGACAATAATTGATAGATAACGTTGCAAATATTCTTACAATAAATTGACATAGATCTCTAATTATGATAACAGACTTGGTACAGTCGCTGTAATTACTATATTATACTGCGAAGGCCACAAAAATATGTTATACGCTCTTATATAAATGTCGTTCCAATTAAGCTTCATGTTTTTCAAACACGTACTTTTATTATTTTGTTCTGGATGTGTCCATGAGGTGTAATAAAGAGTTATATTATTATTTTATCAACACCAGAGTGTGACCTGCTCGCGTGGCGGTGGATGGTTGTCTGTCGTGAATGCTTGCGATTCTGCAAGAGGATTGATGATAGTGTCCAGTGTATTTTGTTAATTGTATTTAGATTCACAGTGTATTAGTTATGTAACTGTAATGTTGTGTAAATGTATTTAAATAAATCAATAGATTGTATTGTTGTGTGAGATATTTTTGCGGCCCTTGTATTGTGTTAGGTATATCAATTAGAATAACGACGTTTTTAATGGAGGTACGTTAAAATTTAATACAGATTCCCGTTTTATTCAATCCAAACATTTCCATCAAGTACTCTAGCATACCTACAGATAGCTAGCTTATTTACCATTAGATCAAATACATGCATTTTTTATACCTTTATAATTTATTTGACTCTGCGATTTACCTTTCTGCTCATATTATTTTCTGTTTTTCATCGGGATATCCGCTTGACCGTTAACTGGGTAAACGTAACATGCCGTCAATACAGGCATGTTATACATACGTGTAAAGCGTAGTTTGTTATTGGATTATTTATCAGCGTAGCGCTGCGGGAAATATGCATGCATTTCCATCAGAAGCCTGGTTTATCGCGCATCGCCGCGATATGCCAGTAACCCTTATCGGAACAGTAACCGTACCGTGACTTGAAATGCAAAGGATAGGGTAAAACCAGGGTAGATGCCCCACTTTTTGAACTATCCTCCTAATTATAAAGATATACTTTATATTTAAATAATATCTATGAAACTAGTTAGATTACTTACACATGTTTAACCCTTAATTTGGCAAATTTCAAAAAAATCGTGCGTTCTAGCCTCCTCGCCATTGTATAATAATAATAATGCCGAAAATGCCATAATCTCCCAGAAACTATCCAACATATCACTGGAGCCTGCTCTACTCTTACACAAACCGATTACACGCATCGTCATAACCAAGTAGCGAACATCGTACATCAAAAGCTAGCAGTTAAATATAATCTCACACCTAACAGTAACACACCGTACTACAAATATTCCCCAAGTCCCGTATTAGAAAACCCTACCCATAAAATATATTTCGATCGCGCTATACTGACAGACAGAACTACACATTTTAACCGACCAGACATAACTCTGACAGATAAAATAAACAAAATCACTTACCTTATCGATATAGCCGTCCCCAACACGCACAACCTGCAAAAAACAATAACCGAGAAAATACACAAATATACCGATCTTAAAGACGAAGTAACTAGAATCTGGAACCAAGAAAAAGTCTACATTGTCCCAATTGTATTATCTAGCACTGGTGTCATACCTAAATACCTCCATCACAGTCTGAAACTCCTTAACCTGAAATCAAATACATATATGCTGTTACAAAAGGCAGCAATTCTGAACACATGTAGAATTGTAAGAAAATTTCTACAAATTGACGGCGACAGAATCGATGTAGGATAACGCCGCAATTAACACTAAACAACACTTGTCACCTATTTGGCTTTGTCCCGTAGGTGGCAACAATTACCAGCTTATGCTGAGAAAAATAACCCCTGGAAAAATAATAATAATAATCCATTTATTGTCAGGCATCGAAGGCCCATAGATACATACCTTACAAACTAACATACATATTAACATAAATTATTAATCTAAGTTATTTTGGCGACATAACAGGAAGTCTCTGTTTCGTCGCCTGATCCGGCGTAGGATTTGGCAAACTCCCACGGAACCGCCGAAACACTACCCCCTTCGGCCAGAAGTCGGCGCTTGCGATGGTGTCCTGCAGCGACCGCGGCACGCGCACCACAAACGAGCTGAAGTGCACGTAGTGGCGCGACCGCAGCTGGAACACCCTTAAGTCGAAGCGGGTCTTCTTGCGAATATATTCCACCACATCATTGGCCGTAGCGGAATAATGCAGGCGCGACACATAAAGCGCCTTGTTCGGAAGGGCAACACGCAGACCAGATGTATTATCCAAGTCCGCAGTGCCACACTGGCTCTTACGAGGCACCTTGCGCGCCTTCTTCTTCTTCGTCACCGGCGTGAATCCCACTTCATCCACTCCGCAGCATGTATATAGCATCAAATGTATGTGTAATGTTCATGTATAGAGCAGAAAATTCTGTCTTAAAAAAAAATACAAAAAGTGGGTCGAAGACCATGTTCATTGTGACGAACATTGCCAAATTAAGGGTTAACTGTGATTTGTATTATTGGGCCCACAAATTACCGTTTTTGCAATTTTTTTGCTTTTTGTGGAAATCCTTTTTTGAGGATAGTTGCCTACCCGTATGGATTGTTGCCCCACAATGAAAATATTAAGACGGATAGATGCCCTTCATACCCTAAAACCAAAAATTAAGCAAAATGATGATGATTTTTTAAGAGCTAATTTGTATTATTGCAGTGTTGAAGTCTCCTGAATCAGAACTTTAAGAAACGTTGGTCTAATAATGTAAAGCATGTCACAGTTGTTTTAATCTTTTAACTATCGTTGTTACCATCATCATCATCATCATCATCATATCAGCCGAAAGACGTCCACTGCTGAACATAGGCCTCCCTCAAAGATTGCCACAATGACCGGTCCTGCGCCACCCGCATCCAGCGGACTCCTGCGACCTTCACCAGGTCATCGGTCCACCTTGTGGGGGGCCTACTCACGCTACGCCTTCCGGTACGTGGCCGCCACTCAAGAACCTTCCCGCCCCAACGGCCATCGGTTCTACGCGCAATGTGCCCCGCCCACTGCCACTTCAGTTTAGCGATTCGGAGAGCTATTTCGGTTACTTTGGTTCTGCTGCGGATGGTCTCATTTTTAATCCGATCACGCAGAGAGACTCCTAGCTTAGCCCTCTCCATTGCCCTTTGGGTGACTTTGAGCCTTCTTATGAGACCCATTGTAAGCGGCCACGTTTCAGTACCGTATGTCATCACTGGCAACACACACTGATTAAAGACTTTCGTCTTCAAACACTGCGGAATATTGGACGAAAATATGTCTCGTAGCTTCCCGAACGCTGCCCAACCGAGTCGGATTCGACGATTGACCTCTTTCTCGAAGTTGGACCTACCTAACTGAATAGTTTGCCCTAGGTATATATATTCGTCTACAACTTCGAGTGTAAAGTCTCCGATTATTACGGGAGTTGGTGCTACATGGTTGTTACCATATAATTGTGATAATAAAATTCTAAAAGAATTTGTTCAACAAATAATAAACATTTTAAATTATTATTATAAAATGTTTTTTCTTTATTTCTTATGTCTCTTAGGTTTTTTATAATGATAATATACCCATATGTGGTTTCAGTGCGTGTTATGAACATATTTCAGTGTTCTGATATTTTTTTATGTCGTTATATATATTTATGTTTGGACTTGTCACTGATTGTAGCAGAACCATGCCACGCAAATATAAAAGAAAGGGTATAATGGGTATACTTGATGCATGGGGCACCTATACCTCAAAAATTCTGGGCAACTATCCTTTTCGATAGGGATAGATGCCCAAATATTTATTAAATTATACTTTATGAATATTGAAATATTGAAGTATATTGAAATAATCAAAAATATAATGGAAACAATGGCTATTTCTAAAGTTATGCAACAGCAAAAATTTGACGCGTTTGTAAAATTCGCTGCGGAGATAAATGCACATACGAGCGAAACACATCCTCATCGCACGACGGCCCGTGGCTAACTGAGATGCGGGGTGACTGCAGCTCCTAGTTATGCTACTGTTACATAGTCGTGAGTTTGGGAAGTTAGGTTTTTTGAAAATGAGGCACCTATCCCACTGAGGCATCTATCCTGGTTTTACCCTAAGTACGTTCAATTTTACTCGATGCGTAAAGCACTCTATTGCGCTCGCACTGACATGTTGGAGCGAACGCGATGGCCAGGTGGTTTATAATGGTCCCGTTTTATCCATTTATTGTGCTACGCGTCACTTTCACACATACTTGTTAGAACGTGACAGCAACGACGACAAACGATTAGACGGTACAATCATAAGCCTACTTAGGTCCTATCGCGAACCCCGATTTATTACATCCCTGTCACCCTTATGTACGAATTTACAAGAGCGAGAGAGAGGCACCACTTCGTTCGTGGTTCGCGGTAGGCACTCTGCTTTGCGTATCGAGAAAAACGTATACTTGCAAAGTTATGGTACGGCTACTGTAAGTGTATTTTCTCAAACATGCAATGAAATGTTGTAGTTAAGTGCCAAAAAAGTGGCCGGGAAGTAGCTCGTTGCCGGCCTAGGCCGGCAAGTACCTCTTTTTTAATTTTCATTTGACATAGGGTTGTGACCTGGCATCTTGGCTTTTAGCCAATAATTATCTGTAAGTAATATTAGTTTAAAAAAAATGATTGGCAAATTTTTGCAGTTATAATTAGGTATTTAAATTATATAATTTAAAATAAATGTATAATAACTACTCAAAATAATATTTAAAAAGCAGTATTATACGGCGCGATCCGTCGGCCCCGATCACTGCATGCGATTAATTGGACCCAACCGATCGCATCGTCTAATACCGCTTTTTTAAATAAAAAATTTGCAACTTTCAAACACGTCAATCTTAAAAAAAATGAGGTGTCGCTGTCGTATTTGACTTTCGTTGTGTTCCAAAGACTAGTTATGTAGTTGACTTATAATTTCTTAGAAAGGTGATAATTTTTTTTGTTTCATTTCATTGCATGTTTGAGAAAAGCATTATACATACCTCGGCCAGGAAGTGACGGGTTGCCGTCCGAATACTATCCGTCTACATATATTCGGCCGGCAACCAGTCACTTCCCGGCCTCGGTAGTAATGTACTATTATATGATAATAGACTTATACGATCACAATACACTGAAACAATTCTCCGTCACCAAATAGGCTTACAAATGTAAGGTATCTTCTTCCTTCGTTTTATCACGAAAACGGCCGGCACGAAACGGAATCTTTCTGCCTGTTTCATAATCATAGCTTCAGTGCAATGGCTACTGAAGGTCATTGTAACAGCAATACGAATTCAGACGATTCCGTGAAAAGCCGAAGGAAATAGGTTATGCACTATGTTTTTATTTGTGGCAATGCGTAAATAAACGCAAGCCTATGGCACGGTCTGGTGATATCTAAGTACGTATGTATGTATTTATGTAAATTCTTTATTGTACACAAAACACAGGTACAAACACGTGTACATTGGTGAAAGTAATTGAATAATACCAATGTATAATGTATAGATACCTACATACATATAATACATATATACAAGTCGTTGTCAATGCGCGAAGCGACGCGGACGCATTGATGAGTAATTAATTTATTGATTGCGAATTAGCGCGGCCCGGCCGCTGCTAACGATTTTTCACAATGAGCGAGCAACGTGAGCCCATTGTGAACGACTTTCTGGCCTATCTGCAAGAAAAACAAAAGTTGATGCGAGATGGAGCCATGGACGTGGAGACAGCTGTGCAGTTAAGTTCCTGGGCATCGACTTTCACAGTCGATGACTTCTGTGCAGCGAAGCAGGTGCTGTGCCAATACTTAGGAATTGCCGGCACATATGTTCCCCACCGGAGAGGGGATGAAACCGGTGAAAAGACCCTTGGGGACATAAAAAAGATCCTAAGGGATTATGAGGACCGACTTCCGGAGATTGTGAAGATGGGAGCTAGCCTGCCGTTTATCTCTCCGGAGGACGTAGACGTTCGCAGCTTGTTGAAGGATATCGTGGCCCTGAAGACAAGTCTTGCGGAAGTAATTTTGAAATTTGACGCGGCCCAATTAACTATTGCCGAGCTACGCGACGAAGTCATCAGTTTGCGGAATAGCGCTCCTAATACTCGGTCAGCGGCGTCAAGTTTCAAGACCGAAGTCCGACCCGGCTCGTGCGTCGGGTCATGTTTACGTGTTGCTGACACCGCCACAAGTGTTGCACGCGCCGCTCCGCCGTCCGCGCCGCCCCCGCGCGCCCGGCCGCCCCCTGTTTCGAAGCTACGTTAGCGTGCCTACGCCGATGTCGTCACCGGGCAGCAAGTCGCAGCTGACCGGGTCAACTCGCCCTCTAAGGCGGGTGAATTACGGGCTCCCAGTAGGGAAATGTCCTCCCGCACCAGTGTAGATAAGGAGGGATTTACACTGGTTCAAAGGAAGAGCAAGGTGCGCAGGGCGCCTCGCAAGACTCTGAGTGGCATCGCCGAGCCGGTTAATTCTGGTCTTCGGGTCGCAACTCCGTGTAAGGCGCTCTACGTATCGCGCCTGCATTACTCCGCCGTGGCTGATGACGTGGCGGAGTACGTCCACCGGAAGACTGGCCTCTCGCTGAGGGTGCAGCAGCTACGGTCGCGCCACTACGTGCACTTCAGCTCGTTTGTGGTGCGCGTGCCGCGGCAGCTTCAAGACACTATCGCGAGTCCGGACTTCTGGCCGAAGGGCGTCGTGTTTCGGCGGTTTCGGGGCAACCTGCCGAACCCTACGACGCCGGCTCAGACGACGCAACGGAGCCACGCAGTTGTGTCGCCTAAATCTAATTAATGTGTTTTTTTAATTTCTATATTCTATTTTGTATTTGTATTCTATTTTTTTTTATTGTATAATTTTAGTTTCATGACGCATTGGTGTTCAACTGTAATGTCATGTAAACTTTTGTTTTAAAAAAAAAATAAATAAATAAATACCTCATAAAAATATATAATACATATAAGTACATATACTACGCATCTATAAATAAATAAATAACCAAATCACAAGGGGTTGGAGAGCCACAACTTTTTCAGATTATTCTTGAGTGACGCTACAGACTGGGACTGTCTGAGAGACAGTGGCAGTCCATTACACAAGTTAATAGAACGCACAAAAAAAGATTTGGAGTAAGTACGCGACTTATTACAAGGAAAAGCAAGAGTGAGATTAGCACTCGAACGCAAGCGGTGACCACTAACATCAGCCAGCTAAACGAATTTTTCGGAAAGGTAAGGAGGAGAAGAAGGATTAAAAAGTACGTTAAAAAGCAAAGACAGGACATGACATGACGGATCGGAAGCCAGCCGAGCTGAGAACGGTATTCAGAAATATGATCGTATTTACGCAATCCAAATATATATCGGATGCACACATTTTGCAGACGCTCAAGCTTATCCAGCAGCTCTTCCTTCAGATCCAGGAAAGCAATATCTCCATAATCCAGAAGAGGAAGCAAGTGAGATTGAGCAAGGATTAATTTCGTTTGATGTGGAAGAAAATTTTGAAGACGCCTCAAGGAATGAAGAGACGCAAACACTTTACGACTAATCTCGCCACGTGGGGTGTCCAGGAAAGCGTCTGGTCCATGATAATACCTAAATTACGCACTGACGAAGATAATGGGATAGGCGTCTCACCAAAGTAAATATCTGGAACCACTACCCCTGAGAGCTTGTTTATGTAGTAATAATAAGTAATAGTTTACAAAACAACAAAGTTACAAAGTTAAAGTTAGTTTACAAAATTTATATTAAATCGCTTACACATACGATTACTCCACATTGCTATCAAATTTTAATATGAGACAAATTATCTTGGTATTATCTCGTTTTATGATTTTAATGATTATTTCAATCTACCTGACATTTTATAATTTAAATCCTGGAATAATTATATCAAATTAGTTTTTCGAATTATTATTGACATGTACCTACCTTATTAATTAATTTTCACTTCTCATGCTCTTAAAATGTTATTTTAATCCCTGCATATCGGGCCTAAAACTCTTTATTAATCTCTAGGGACTAAAGTAAAATTTTTTTAATTGACGTTGGAAACCCGTAAACAGCCACACTCACGGTGTTCAAGAATAAAGAATAGTCGCCATTTTCAGTGCTTGTGTATGGACCACTTTTGTGCATGCCGTGGATACAACCTCTAAACTTTTTTTAAATTGACTTTGGAAACCCCTAAACAGCCATTTCTGGTGTTTATGATTTATGAACGAACGATTATTGCCATTGGAAAAAATCTCAAAATGTCAGTCGCGAGTGTAAAAATATTAAGGAAAATCGATTTTTTTTCTTGATATAGGTACATGTATATTTAATACTTGTTTAATATATGATTAAGATTGAATCCAATTTATTACTTATGTTATGTTTTAACCAATTAGCTTCAAAATAGTTTGTAGTTAGCTCCAATTTGTTGGCTAAATATGCAAGTATTTAAAGCGCCATATTTCGAAAAAGGAATACAGATAAAAACTAAAACGCGGAACGAATTTGATTGCTTATTTTTTGTGTTTTTGTCCATATTTAAGTAATATTGTTCAAATCGTATAATTTACGATGTCACGTCATGTGACGAAGAAGTATTAACGCCTTACTCCAGAATAAAGAAGAATGCAAAAGAGGTGGTGCAAAATCTTTTGCCGCCGAAATCTAGTGTAATATTCAAAAGCGTATCAAACTTTTATGGATTGGAAAACTGGAAAGCAAATTAGGTACCAACATCATTTATGGAAGGCGTATTTCTGACATATTTTGATGAAAAATCTAAGAAATATCAACCGTCATCACCTTGTAGCATATATTACATGCTTAAACCACACTGCAACGAAACCATATAACTTGAAAAAGTTTGCGAACTTATCGTCAAGTGGCCATGTTCCGAAGAAATCGGAAGTTTTGACATCGCAGAACATATA
Source organism: Thaumatotibia leucotreta (assembly GCA_025490895.1). Lineage (NCBI taxonomy): Eukaryota > Metazoa > Arthropoda > Insecta > Lepidoptera > Tortricidae > Thaumatotibia > Thaumatotibia leucotreta. Next base: position 23,955 of record JALPQI010012778.1, on the reverse strand, counting down.
ATTTTTTTGTTTCTTACTTGTTCTTTCTGTTAATAAATACTGAGATTTTTTCCTCGCATTCTAAGTGAAAAGTAGAATGTTTAATTCGGGACTAAACAGCCATAATGACACTCGAACTACATCCACCCTCGCTACGCTCGGGTGGATAAATATCTCGTGTCATAATGGCCTGTTTTAGTCCCTCGTTGAACAATCTACTATTATTATTGTATGACATTTATTTTTAAAATGTAATCGAATCACAATTGTTATGTACAAACTTACACTATAATTAGGTTTTTTCTTTTTATTTTACCATTTTGAATGTATAATAACTTGTTGACATGTAATATTTAGAATATTATAAATAAATGACTATGACTATGACTATGACTATGAATTCCTTATTTCTTAGAACTCAAGTTACTTTAGTTAGTCAACCGTTTTTAAGAATGAATTTATAAATATACATATATTAGACACAAGTAGGTTACATGTGAATACCAGCCGGGTTGTATGTTTTCACCTTATGCCATGAAAAAAAATACCGTCCCTGGAGGTGATTTATACTCATTTACATTTCCATCATGACTTAGTAGTAGGTATAATTATGTAGTCCAATGAAATAATAAGCTTAGGGTATTTGCGCTTTATTTCTATTTGTTTTGTTTAAATTCAATATAATTATATTGCGATACGGCGAGGAAATGCCGCCAGCATCCTCAGTACAATACCACAAGGGCCAATCTTAGATATAGGTTAGGTTAGTTAGATTTAATTTATGTACCTTTAAAAATTGTACAGTTTTGAAAATAAAGATTGATAAAAAAATATATATTATGATCATAAAGTTTACAAATATTGTCTACAATCATTAAATAATCAATTACTTTCAATTGCTGCACTGATAATAATGATGTACCGTGGCGCGCGGTTGCCGCTCGGGACTCAACTTCCTCGCATCCTGCAACGTTACCAGGCTTTATACCCATATTGCTGGGATATGTACCCAGAAACTTATTAAATGCTTTAACAACCTGTACACAGGCCCTAATACTTTATATGGACCTTTCTATATTACTGGCAATATTTTGAAGTCGGTTATAGAGAAAGCTCATAAGCATCTAATTTTAATATAAGGGGTTCAAAATGATTTCATTTTCGATAAGTCCACACCAAACTGCACACGTTCTTACTTTTCAGTGATCTCTACCTGACAGTTTGTTCGTAGGATTTGTTGGTGGAGGAGCGTCTTCCACCCATCGTTGTCGGTCTTGTTTTGTCTTCTTAGTTTATATTTTTAATGTAGCACCCAGAAACGAAATTGATATTTAATAAGCAAAACAGAGGGCCTATCGTAAACATAAAAATTTCGAGCATTTCTCTTTCACAATCAGATTCTCGAATTTTTCGCGGTACGCCTACAGAGGCCTGGCTTTATCTCCACTCGCATATACAATCCTTATCTATTCGGTAGCTACTTCCTGCACTAGTGACTACCGTCTAATTTTTTTACAACTATACCAAAACAGGTTTCAGTTTTACGCCTAAAGGAAACACGCACCAAGGGACCAAGTAGTTATATAGCAACTTCTTCACAACCGTTAAAGCTTTCACTAGGAGTTCGACTCGCGACTGTCAAAGACGCTCCATTTAACTTTTAACTAGTTCCTCAAAGAATAGTAAGATGTCAGCTCAAGTACCTAATGGGAGTAACCCCAAGTTTTAGGATTTAAGAAGAGTAAAGGAATTGCTTAGTCTTGGGTAAAACGTGAGCTATAGCTGTAACACAGGTATGTCAGCATTATTTCGAACTTGGCACCTCGTGAAAGCCTTGCCCAGTTTCTTAACCTTTTCTCACGTGTTTAATGTTTATTAAACAATGTCCATAATTATAAGTGGAATCTGCCAGAAACATAAGTAACGAAAAATAAACAGAAAAGAAAAATAAACACACATAAGCGAACACTGCATTGAAAGTTAACCTTTAAAATGCCTTTAAAGCATTAAGCGTATTTCAATCACTTATGCCATCAATGTATGTATGTAAATGAATATGGGTTCTATATTCATTTACATACATACATTGATGGCATTGAATGCGTTTAAATACGTCCGAAAATTTTATCAAAGTAACAATTCATATAAGCTGTTCTCCGACCCCAATTTAGTAAAGGAAAATTTTAGTACGAATATACGTGAATAAAATTTGCACGTTCATATATGTAAAACCATTTAAATTTCAGCTACGGATCAGTTTACTGGCAATATATGGTCTTGAATAGCAGATTAGATTCTGCTTATTTGCATATTTTATTCTTGTTTGGAGTTTTCGTATGTTTTCCCTTTAACTAGATTAGTTAGACCAACGCCGAGTAACTTTTACGGGCGTGGAAAAATGCTATTTTTTACTGGAAATAGTGTTCGTAGAGTGCATTGGGTCTGGCATTAGGAATATTTTAGTATGCATAGCGAACAATAAGTATTAAGTATAGGTACATATAAAACTCGAGGCAAGTATATATTAATAAATAATCCAAATCGATATGGCGAATCATCTGGAAACCGAGGAAATGCTGCCAGCATCCTCGGTACAATGCCACAGGGGCCAATGTTAGATATTGGTTAGGTTAAATAGATTAGGTAGATTTAATCTATGTACATAAATTGTAGTTTTGAAAATAAATATATATTATCATCTGCTCTTGATAATATGCATGATATTTGTTTTGAAGTAAATCGTAATTTCACCATTTAAGTCACAGTTGTAGGTTACAACTGTTTTGTTCGTTTTTTTACAACACGATGTGATATACACGATTGTACACGATGTAATATGATATGAGGAAACTGAGTAAGTAAAATTTTCTTCTTACGACCTGAAGAATTCGCTGTTCAAGTTATTAATTTCCTTGTGTTACCTACATCTTACACCACGTAGGTATAACTGTATGAAATGTAATTATTCACCTTCAAGATAAATATTTCAGCCTAAGGAAAACCATTTTATCACCAAGTATTGTGTCACAATCACAACGCTAACTTGAATATTACACCTTTTCTAACAAAAATAAAACCGGCCAAGTGCGAGTCGGACTCGCGCGTGAAGGGTTCCGTACCATTATAAATTTATTATTAAAAAATACAGTTAAATCAACCTACCTCAAAAACTATAAGAGATAATTTAATCAAATCAAAAATCGTTGATAGAGTTTATTAATGATATATATTTTTTTTAGTTTTTTATATCGCGTAGTTTAACCCTTATTAGGACAGAGAATTATTTTTCTGCAACTGAGAAACAGAGGTCAATTCATAAATAAGTTTGGCACCTGGATTCAGAAAATGTATGTGAAAAGTGGAGGGGATAAGTGGAAGGGGGTGATTTTTGGTGGGAAATTATTTCCCCTTGTTCAATGAAGACTAAAGAAAAATGGCCTTAGAATTCTAGATTTTTTTGTTTCATTGCAGTTTTTTTAATGATTTTTAATATTTCGGTTAAAAAAATGCGAATTGATTTGTGCTAAATCATGAATTCATCACATCATCAAAGTCAGTTACTCCAAACATTTGATCTAAACGCATTATCTATCATGATTTCATCATCGGGCTTACTTAGGTAAGTTTCTGATAGACCATCGCCGTAAAATTCGTCATCGTCAGAATCAATATCATCTGATCATCATCATCATCATCATCATCATCATCATCATCAGCTAATTGACGTCCACTGCTGGACATAGGCCTCCCTCAGAGAGTTCCACAAAGATCGGTCGTGAGCTGTCCGCACCAATTGGACACCCGCAACCTTTACCAGGTCGTCGCTTCATCTTGTGGGGTCCTTCCCACGCTACGCCGTCCAGTGCGCGGTCGCCACTCGAGAACACGCCGACCCCACCGGTCATCGGTCCTCCGGGCAATATGGCCAGCCCACTGCCACTTCAACCTGGCGATTCTTCGGGCTATGTCAGTCACTTTCGTTCTTCTGCGGATCTCGTCATTCCTGATGCGATCTCGCAGGGAAACCCCGAGCATTGCCCTCTCGCTTGTTGAGTGACTCTGAGTCTCCTAATTAGTCCCATAGTGAACGACCACGTTTCAGATCCGTAAGTCCAAATTACTGGCAACACACACTGGTCGAAGACTTTCGACTTGAGACACTGCGGTATATTGGACGAGAAGATATTGCGAAGTCTCCCGAACGCCGCCCAACCAAGTCTGATTCGACGATTGATCTCCTTCTCGAAGTTGGACTTACCCAGCTGGACTCTTTGTCCCAGGTATACATATTCGTCGACAACTTCGAGTGTAGAGTTTCTAACTTTCACTGGAGTTGGTATCACATGGACGTTCGACATGATCTTCGTTTTGTCCATGTTCATCATCGAGCATAGTACTTAAGTCCTCCATGGTCTCAGCCATGACTACTATATCGTCGGCAAACCGAAGGTGAGTGATGTACTCGCCATTGATGTTAATGCCAAATCCCCTTCAGTCCAGAACCTTGAAAACATCTTCCAGTGCAGCGGTGAATAATTTAGGACAGATAACATCTCCTTTTCTTACTCCCCGCTGCAATGGAATTGGTTTCGAGTTCCGGTCCTGGAGGCGAACTGACATATTGGCGTTCTCGTACAGGCACTTCAGCACTTCAATGTACCGGTAGTCTACTTGGCACCGCTGGAGAGACTGTAGTACAGCCCACGTCTCGATCGAATCAAAGGCTTTTTCGTTGTCCACAAATGCTAAGCAGAGGGGCAAGTTATACTCCTCGGTCTTCTGTATAACTTGACGGAGCGTGTGTATGTGGTCTACGGTGCTGAAGCCTTTTCTGAAACCGGCTTGTTCAGGAGGCTGGAAGTCGTCGAGCCTGCGTGTGAGACGGTTTGTGATTATGGCAAAACCCCCCCTAAAATATGATTAGTACAATCCCGGTGCTCTGGCTTTGGTAGCGATCAGGGCACTAGCGGAGTCAGGGGTGCGAAGAATCATCTGATAAGTCTGATATATTGTAAAAATGGTCTACTACATCTTCTATCTCCTTCTTACGGAATATTTTCTTCGGGGATGCTATTTTGTAGTGAATTTAAAAGGAATATAAAACAATAATAAGAACATCAGGATAACGTACAAATCACAAATCAATAACCTATATGCGTGGTAAAAAGTTATAAACGGGTACTGATTGAGTCCATCTGAGTTAAAAAAAAAACAATAAAACGTTAATTTTAGTGAAATTCGTATTATGACACAATAATTTGTTAAATATTTTCGAAAACGTATTATATGACCACTTTTGCAATCATTTTTTTAATGCCATGAATGAACAAAGGGAATTATTTTCCCACTTGGACGTTTAACTTCAAAGGACAATTTATTAGGAAAATCAATAGTTACAACAGTATTTTATATTTGTAACAACAACTAATACATTATATTTCATGAAACTGGCAGCAAAAACTTCTTACCAGATTTTTTTTTTCTTGAATCCAAGCACACTTCGCCGACAAACACCGTTATTTACAATTTTTCACTATCTTTGACTTTGACATTGACAGTTGTTGACATAATGAAGATTGAGTGAAAAGTGTTGCCAATAAAATAAATCGGATGTTAACCAGAAGTAAGGAAACACATAGTAAACTTTATAAAGTGTTGCTGTGTAAAAAAATACTCGGTCGTAATACGAATAAACGAAGTGGGAAATAATATCCCCTTGTACTAATAAGGGTTAAAAAATAGAGGGGGGGGACACATTTTTCAGACTTTGAGAGCTGATATCTCGAAAACGATTTGCTTAAATAAAAATGAGATTGATAAACCTTCATATCATTTTCAAAGACCTTTCTATTAATACCCCACACGCTTATATACAACTAAAACATTTTTTCCATCCCTCAGTTACATGTATGGAGGGCCCCCACCCCAATGGTTTTTTTTTTACAATTTAGTATCATAATCCTGTAGCGGTTCATACAACACATATTCTTACCAAATTTCGTTACTGTAGCATTTATAGTTTCCGAGTAAATCGGCTGTGACAGACGGACAGACGGACATGACGAATCTATAAGGGTTCCGTTTTTGCCATTTTGGCTACGGAACCCTAATAAACCATCTAAAACGCCATTTTATATATTATATACATATATATACCTTTAATGTAATCAAACAAATGAAGGCAGTACTCATTTATGGAATAAATATCTAAACAATTCCTTCTTCTAACTTCTACTCGATACTAGTAACTAAACATACGATAGAATGTTAGTCAAATTTACTATGCTAATGTGGCCTTAATTACACCACCACCTCCACTCGACAACTGAACAGTGTATGCTACCTATATTATGCAAAATTCACACACGCATACAAAATTTATTAGATATATAGAGATAATATCGTCGGCTGACAAGTAAAACTCACTATAAAAACTGTCACTACTCCTAGCAACCTCGTATGTTAGGTATTTGTTAGTTAGTGACTTTTGCTTGTCAACCGATGATATGTAGCTGTACTACCAATTTAACTTTTTGAACGCTTTCGCTCTCGCATCAAAACACGCCAATATCTCTACTAATGAGCAATTGAGCAATGAAAAATGAACCTTACCTGTCATCAAGACACTCAAGACAGTTACTTTGACAGCAAGCTCTTTGGTTCTTGGCGTTAATTATGATACTTACACAGAACAGGCATGATGACTGGCAAGTCAAATCAGCATCTTTTTTCGAACTGTCAAAACGATCCCCGCTATGGAATAGTATGGAATTTTATATGAAATACTCAAAAGTGACGTCACGTTTGAGTACTGCCAAATGACCTACTCTTTTAAGTTCTTTTCAATTTATTAAATAGAAGTTCTGTACAAAAATTACTGCAATCTACATCTTAGTAATAATTTCTTTGTGTATTATGTCGTGCATAATGTTAAATAATTTATTTTAACTACAGTCATCATCCCTACTAAAATGACAAAGAACGATTGATAACGATTAAAAGCATAACCAAAAACGAAACGCCAGTGTGTGCGTAAATTTGTCTATGTGTGGTCAGGAATACGATTGCCTGTTACAACAGACCAATTATTTATCGATGTCCGACTGTTTTATCGACAAAATGTACCTATCATAGATATTCATTATCTTAGTTATTTTGCTATAAGGTTTAATCTTTAGTATGCGTTAGCGTCAAGCAATTCAAACAAGTTTTAACTTTGACGGCTATTTCATAAAGTCAATTGTACTGGAGCAGATCTGCTGTACTAAGCATACGAAAAGTTAAATTTTGAACAGCTGTCAAAACGAACACAATAATAGTATAATGTGAATTAAGGGTATTGAATAAGAAATTGAGAACGTGTGTGAACTTAAGCCTCTGGCGTAAGGTAACTTATTTCGAGGATTTTCTCTGTCACTCGAACGAAGGCGTCAATAGAGTCAGAGAGACAAATCCTCGAAATTTACGAATTTCGTTTTCGCGGTAGGGCCGCTGTTCCGTCCAAATTCCCTAGTATTACCCCATTTTCCCCATTTGCCATTTTTATTTCCCCATTTGCCATTTTTATTTCCCCATTTGCCATTTTTATTTCCCCATTTGCCATTTTTATTTCCCCATTTGCCATGAGATTCTGGTCCACCTATACCTACATACAATGTTTTTCATCACATTTGCGAGGAAATAATAACACATGTTCAGATTAATATGACAGGTAATATGTACACATGTTTTTGATTGGTGAATCTGTTCAGATGCATATGTACTTTTCTATGCTCATTTATTTTTGAAGCCTTGGATTTGCTCGTATATTTATGAACTCGACTGTACCTACTGATACATAAATACGTATTCGGCCTGAAAACCCTCGTATCCCGGATTCTGCAGTAATGTACTATTCTTATTAATTCAATAACAGTAATAATTAGGCCACTAGTTTCTAAGAGAAATTAATTATATTTAAACTAAATAACTTCAAATTATAAATATTAGATGTCATATACCAAAGAAAAACGACCAAGATCACCTATGTCCGAGGTGGGGAACGAACCCACGTACTCAGCTTTCGCGGCTGATGCCTGTACCCCTCGGCCACTCGGTCTTAGCAACCACCGGTCAAATTTCTCGGATATATGCAATCCCTTACAAGGCTAGGCGCCTTTGACTCCACCTCGGACATAGGTGATCTTGGTCGTTTTTCTTTGGTATATGACATCTAATATTTATAATTTATACAGTATGTATCACATCGTAGAGCAAAGAAAGAAACCCATTAATTGTTAGATCATACTAAACAACTTTTACTATGGGGCCAAACCCGAATTCACGAAAAAAATTTGGACATTTTCATACATTTTGATTGCGTGATCATGAACACGTTGTATGGGAGAGTAATTTTTTTTTTTCCGAATTCGAGTTTGGTCCCATAGTAAAAGTTGTTTAGTATGATCTAAATATTAATGGGTTTCTTTCTTTGCTCTACGCGGTGATACATACTGTATAGTATTAAGTAGTGTGACTACTGGAGAAAAATTAAAAGTACAAATCAAAATATTTAGTTAATAATTTTATTTGTACTTTCGCAATATGTTAAATAACTTCACTTAAATTTAACGGAAAAAACACACTAGTATAACACAAAAAAAAATACAAAACATAATAAGGTCCTTTAAGTTATTTAAATACACATTTGTGTTCAAAATCTAGCATCATGACAGCATTGTAAGAAATAGACTGATTGGGTACGTTTATCGAACAAATATCGATATTGGTAGTTCAACATTTAGTCGAGCTGTAGCGTAGCGTAACAATTTATATTTTTACACAAAATATCCTTTAATATTAACTATTGTGATAAATTATTAGCTCACAGTGATAGAACAACTAACAATTAATGCTACAATTTGATAATTCACACAATTAATGCTACTAAATAGACAAAATATCGGTTGAAATCAACCGGCACTTCATATTTATCTGTGAAACGAGTGTTTATCGTTATTTCTGTAGTGGGCAACAAGGCAATCATTTACACAACACGACACCATATTGATTTCAAGATCTGTATATATTCCTTTTTATAAGTTTTAATTATAAAAGCACTTTTAAAATATCAATCTCCGTCCACCAGGCTGTTACGGCTGATATGTCACTTCGAAAGTGGTTATGCTTTTGGGATTGTTGTCTATCTTTGCACTCGTGTAATACTCATATGACTGGTGGCTTCCCTTTCACACGCTTCCTTTCTCTATTAAGCGCTAGCGCGGATTCTAACTTTATGGATACTTATGAGTACAAGATGAAAATGACTTAAAAAAGAACTGTCGGCGATAGAAACTTATATTTGTAATCAAATTTTCGACATAAACTTAATGTTCAAACTTGCCCTGTTTAAAAGTTTACATGCTGCGAGATGTTGCAGTACGGCCAACTTCACCTAATCATGTGTATTCAGTCAACAAGCGTTCTCGCTCCGTTCAATTTTTGCAAACAAAACCCCCAAGCTAGGCCGAAGCGGAAAACATAAAGACATGCAACTAAATTTAACCAGATTAGAATCAAAACGGATCTATGTGTTTCCAACATTTTTTTATTACGCCCTCTTTGAGAGAAATAACATTAAGACATCTTCGAGAGACAATATTGTGTTACAAAATTCATTATGAAACAAGAAAGGCGTAAACGAAGCTATGTGTAATCTAATAGATCAACTTTAAAGACTCATGGAGACCACGTCCCTCTCGAAATCTCTCTCGAACAGTTTAAAGCCCTAGACCTAAAACAACTCGCTCCAAACACCAAAAACCTCTAAGGTTAGGGAATACCTTACCAGCCAAGCCAGGCCACATTTGCATGGCAATTAGGAACCCGAGGTCGGATTACCATTTCAATTGTGGAGAATGAGCGCTGCATTCAATGTCTGACTAACACCTCTCCGCTGAATGAAATCCCGGTTAGTTGTTTTTCAGCTTCTTCTAAGTACCTCCAGCTCTCGCGGAAAGGGATGGAAGCCAATTACGAGGTGTATAATTTAAGTCGGCTGCTTGCACACAAATGAACTGATTTCCTCAGTTTGTGTGCTTGAAAGGGAAAATGCGGCGTGTTTTTATGTTTTTTCAAAGCCTTTTGTTATCCCAGCTGAATAAAAATAAAGGGAATTTTAATAAAAACTACGTCAAATCATACTTCATCCCTTAAAACAAAATGAAAGGATTAAATTTAAATATAATTCGTTCTCACGAGATTTTATTAATTTCGACTGTCATCTCTAGATATTTACTTGAAGATACCTATGTAATTAAACATGGTCCGGGGGGTTCCATGACGTACTAATGTGATTCAGTTTAGGTTCAGGGAAAGCGACAGTGATATACGACTCGAATAGCCTTGTCCCTTTTTCTCGACTTAAACTGTACCTAACCTAACACTTCAATTCACGCGACATGCACGGGAAGAGTTAGGGACGTAGGGTTTACATATGCTATGCTATAAAATTTAAATAACTATAAAACACATTGCAATTGCACATTTTCACATCGCATATAATTTAAGATCTTTTGTTCAATTTATTACCAAGACAAACTTTGTTGTAATTATAAAAAAATAACTAAATTTGGCGCCCAACTTGGGGCCAGTTCAAGTTGACAATTGTAAATCAAAATGTTGATCGGAAATGTGCAATTCTCAAAAATTTTGTACATTTGGATCACGTCTTCGATATCGACAAAAATACTAGTCTAGTAGACTGGTCAAGTCAATGATGCTTTTGTATGGAAGTTTCCTTTTTTGCTATCAAATTCCTATACATTTTTGGTAACGGAAAAGGAATGTTTCATACAAACAATAAGGGGCATTTTGGGAAATGTGGTGGATCTTGCTCATCATCATTGACTCTATCAGCCTACCAATTTTTATCAATTCGATATTGATGACATGTCATCAAAAAGTTTTTGTTGGATCATGATCAACAATTTTTTTTTGAGAAATGCTCTACTAGTATGTACATCAAACATTCTTAACCCCATTTTCAACTTCGCTAGCTATACAAGGCACCAGAGAGATTTGCGAGTAGGTACAAGTATGTTCCATGTGGGCAGCAAATACTAGAGCGCCCTAATCGGATTGAAACCTGTTTCACATGTCGGCGGCTCATTCTAGAACACTAATCAATTCGCCACTAATGCCTTTGCCAGTGCCTTCATAGCTGGCGGTGCTGGTATCAGTGTATTGTAATTAGATTTTGGGAAATTCTGGCAAATCGGGATAAATAAATGTCTATCTTAGGTACATAAATCAACCAATCCCAAAACTAAACCCTTTACTAAATTTCATGAAGAAGATTTGTTACGGGACCATGTCACACCTATGTCGCTTTTCTCTCTCTGTTGTTACAACATGCATGGCATTTAAAAATAACTTATCATCAACTTAGCATCAAATATATATAATGTACGACGACGAGACTCTTTTGTTTTGATTATTCATACTCATTCACTCATTTTCAGAAGTAGTTAATATTTCAATAATTTTAGTTACAAAACAATATGCTTTAGCTTATTTCTGATCCTAAAAAAAGGAAGTATAGGCTTCAATATATTATAAGAGTACTACATAAACAAAATATTCGTTACCCTTCTATATCTTAAATATCAGGACTCGAAACCATGGCGACATCCTACGAGGCATGGAAGGAATAAAACTATATCGACGGTAGAAAGGCTAATTGACTTAACCGACATTTTATGAACTTTACAGGAGAGCCGTTTAAAGTTTTATTTTTTATAAAAAAAATCGCTACAAAAAAAGTAACAGGTATATTGTAACGCAACTGCCATCAAATATTCAAGATATAAAGGCGCATACTTTGGTTCCTACCTTGATAAAATTAGTTTATTATGTCTCGAAATAAAGGTCGCTTAAGACAAATCTGCTAAAAATGAGAGAAAGGCTAATTGGTTCAAATACCAACAGCGTCTGCCGCCGGGGGCAAGTCAAATGACTGTAGTGTACAAGTGTACTTTTTTAAAAAGAAGGCTAAATGAGCTAAGCGCTATTTTTACTATACAACGGGGTAAGGCTAAACAGTTTAAGCGATTCTTTAATGGAAATAAGTGGCGATTCTAATTGACTTAATGACACACACTCATTGAAAAACGGATTGCTTAAATCTCAGGAATTATATGAATAATATATGATTAAACATGGTGGTTGAAGCTCGGATATTTAGAGACAAAGGTATAATAACTCTGCAGGTCTAAAGAAAACAAAATGAATGAAAATCGTTTTTCTCAATTTTTATTGCTATATAAAGAAAAATATTTGCTTCTAATAACATAATTAGATAGTTATTTGGCAGAATCAGTCTTAGAAAAATTGCGGATATTGATTACAGCGTTTAATCCGCAATAACCTTTCTGTCGCTTTTATTGGAAAAAAATGCTCTTTTTGCCTAACATCTTTAATTAATTTATTACTACGCTTGATACGTTAAATTTTTTAATCTTAATTTTTATTATATCTGTAGTCAGTTTTTTTTACAATATAAGCGGCAGAAATACGTAAGTATGTATATAGACTTAAACTTTAATTATTATTTAATAATCAAGAAATAACAATGAAAATAATTAAATTATTTCATAACGTGAAATACACGATTTCAGTATCACACACAAATCACTACGGCACATGCGCCTACCGGCACAGACTACAAGTGATTGACGCGCCCGCGCGGGGGGCTGCGGTAGTTATAGGCGAGCGGCTCAAAAAGCGCCGACGGCGGCAAGAGTGTGATTGTACCGCCGAGTCAAAAGTTTCTCATAGAAATTTTTGATGATTTAAGCTACACTGATATGATGCATTATGATTTTATTATAAGGATTTAAATGACACAGATCAAACAAATATTCTATTTCAACCGACATTCTCTTCTCATCTATAAAAAGAGGTTCAAAATGCTTAAGTAACATACATTTTATGGTTTAGGGTTTTACGTATTTGGTTGAAGCGACCCATGCCCTAAAAAATTGGGAAGAGCTAAATGGTTCAAGCGACATGCTTCTTTTATTTTAAATGGAGGCTAAATGCTTCAAACGCCTATGGTGGCACTTTTTTGTTGAAGTTCAATTGACTTAAACGACTATGCTCGTGTGTGATGGAGTAAAGCCAAAAGGTTCAAATCAAAACGAATGGAAAAGTTGGAAAAGTAAAAACCGCTTAAGCGGGAACCAACCAAACATGTTTGTGGGTCAAGTCACAATTCATTCAAAAATGCAATTTTTTGTGTTGCTTCATGCCTTGATTTTTTTAACGCTGTACCAAATTTCAGAAGTGTTAACCGCCATCAAAATCGTCTGATCGCTATGAAACAGAGCTCAATCGACGGAGAAAAATCTGCCGATTCCGATGATATAAATAACTCAATATTGCCCAAAGTGTCGCTTAAGCCAATTAGCCTTTCTACCGTCGATATTAACTTTATTAAAACTACAATTTATGTACATAGATTAAATCTAACTAATCTACTTAACCTAACCTATATCTAAGATTGGCCCTTGTGGCATCGTACCGAGGATGCTGGCGGCATTTCCTTGCTGTATCGCAATACTGATGCGTTGTGCCAGGAAGTCGCCAGCTCTTCGGTTTTTAGTTACATCAACCAGACGTTTCGCGATTTCAGCAAACAATTTGCGTGCGCTGGGGCCCCATGAACCTAAAGTTTCTACGCCAAATGGTACAAAATCTTATTCTTTGACGAGGCCCTTATATTAATTACGTTTTAAAAATTCGGCATTTTCAGCCGCAGCGGCCGCCTTAAACGTAGTTCGTTGAAGATGGGACGGTGCCAGGGTATCTACGCAAGTAGCATCCCATACCAACATCCGTCCCAAGCTCCAAGGAACCAAAGACACACCATCAGGTCTCTTACCATCATCTCTCACCAGTAGGCTCAAGAAGAGCAGGTACGTTGATTGTGGCAAGAGACCTGCGGATTATGTCGTTAAGCGTCGCATGTCTGGAAATACGGCCTGCGCTTTTTTTGACAACTTAGTCCGTGGTGTCCCAGTCGGTCCACGTCTGTGCCACAACAGCATATGTGAGGGGTACATACCGCGGCCCCGAGTCTCAGGCCGGTTGCGAGCCTAAGAGAGGCCGGATCCAGAAAAGTACCAGTACTAGCCGAAGGATGGGCATGCAGCCAGGAACCAGCTTCCCGGGTTCCGACCGCCAAAAGGCTCTGCAGAGCTGTTTAGAAGAGAATTGTATGTTAGATCACAATACACATTGTCCCAGCTCCTTTGTCATTTTAGGTTGTCAGGAAAATTTTTAGAAGGGCAAGCAATTTTGAATGCATTTTTGGCGTCCTCCAAACCCGCAGTGTCACAGTTAATAGGCAGAGCCATTAGGATCTTTCCTGTGAGATCAGACGTGCTGTGGACGGATGCCAAAAATGCAGGAGAAGCCACACATGAAAATTTTCGAACCCCCATACCGAATAGGGAGGGATGCTTGGGACCAGGAACGCTCCGTTAGCTGAATATTTAGAATTTTTTCTATGGTCATTTTGATTAAGTCGTCTAAAGGTGTTAATAAATAATAAATTAATATTTTTCCAGAACGGACAGCAACGGAGCACGTATGTCAATTTAGGGACAAAAAGACAAAACTTAAGAATCGCAAGAGCATAATGAGAGCTAATTTCGAGTAGACGATTTAATAGAAATATAATCGAGAAAGGATTCTTCAAAAATAAGAGAAACCAGGAGGCAAAGTGAATATTTGTCTACTATTTTTATAGGGTGCGCCAAAGTATTTATAAAATTGCAACTTAGATTATTGGAACTCCGAAAATTTTTCTTATACAATTTAACTTCATAATGATCGGTATTTAGAATAATCTTTGTTCATAATTATCATCACATATAATTATTTATGTTCATAATATTGTTTTTCATACATATTTTTAGTACTAACTTTTATGTTTATATAATTTTTCCCTATACTTATTTTATGCTATATATTCTAATGTTATAGGTATTTATTTTTTGTACTGGTTTTATGTAAGAATTATTTTTGTTTAATTAAATATAAATCGTACTATTACTGTAAACTAGCTACCTGCACAAATCAGGTTGTGGCAGAGTAGGTACTGTACTAAACGGGTTCCCTCTAAACTTTTTTTGTCCGAAACGCTTAGGACATTACAGACTTGGTATAATCTATTTTGGCATCAACTTAATGAGACAGAAACATTACTTGGCTTAAATAACAATATTTCGAATATTATTTTGTCCGAAACTATCTTGGCATAATATGCCAATAATGATATTATCATTATTTACGCCGAGTATAACACTCGTGTCATGTCTTATAAGACAGAAATTAGATTTGCAGTTTTTTTTGGGCCTGTAGCCACATGTTCGAAACTTGCCTTTTTCGTCAGGCAGAATTTACTGTGAGGGTGAAAATTTCTGCAGTGAGCGAGCGAAGCGAGCGAACAAAACCTTCCGGGGCAGATCCGACTCGGATAGGTTAGGTTAGAAGACTAAGGCGGGAGCTTTGCTCCCGCCTTAGTCTTCGAGGTTGTTTTTTTTTTAGCAACCTAGAAAGTACTCAGCTCAGTAACACAGTAAGTAACGTACAGAATATTACTACTACCTCGATTATATTGAATGGTTGTAATTATTCCTTCTCTATTATGCTAAAACAAAGTATGCCGATACTTTTTATGCACATCCAGATTATGCCTCATCATAAATAGGAGCATCGAAATTATGCTCGAATAATAATGGCGCAGGACCGGTCATTGTGGCAATCTTTGGGGGAGGCCTATGTTCAGCAGTGGACGTCTTTCGGCTGATATGATGATGATGATGATGAATATTCGAACAACTCGAAATCTGCCACAAAGAAATATGCTAAAGTTGAGTATGCCACAACAGTTTCTGCACAAAGCCCATTATGACTACATAGTTTAATGTTATTCATAAAAGAATTATACCACAACAGAGTGAACCTAATGGGAAAATGTTTATAAATAAACAATTTATTTCAAATAACTTTATGAGTATAGATTAATCTACTTGACGACTTTAGGAGGATAAAATTTCGAAATAAAAATCGTTATGAACATTGTAGGTAGAAGTATAATTTTTAGTAAGAAAAAAAGTATGAGATAAAATTTTCGGAGTAATGATGATTATGAGTAAAAAACGGTATTAGTAAAAATATTCGAAGAAAAAATTGTATAAGTGCCAATATGGACCCATTTTTATACCAGGAGTCAGACAGTCAAATTTTGATTTTAAAACAGTCAAACTATAGGAAGTCTTTTGAATAAAGAGTTCGCATTTACTATAATTTAGTTCTAAACCGATATTTTCAAAATTAGTTTTGATAAGAGTAAAATCGGACAGTACGGTCTCCACGTTTTCCGTGGACCCTTCATCTAAGGTTAATAAAGAAGGTTAAAGGTTCTTTATTTCTAATTAAAACAAATTACATGTCCCTTAAATGAGAAACTTAAATGAAAGGGTTAAAACTTGCGTAGTTTTACAATATTACTACTACTAAAATAAAAATTAAACCGCCTTCAAAAATACGCTGGAACTAAAAAGTGCAAAATAATTTTGGTTCCTACCACTTAGGATTTCCTACCCAAACCTTTAAACCTTTTACCCTATTCATTGAAATAAAATATGATTCCTAGGTACCCCACTGATCTCAGTGAAGTCGGTGCCAAGACAAATATGTCCACAGGCTACATCACACTCATATTTTAGGGTTAAGAAATACCCTTCAAAATATTATAAATTAAATCAAAATATTATTAATATTATGAAGTGTACACGTAATATTAGCAGCCGTCCATGCTTTACGCACCTATCTTTCACACGATGATTGTGAAATTGTAGTCAAAATTGATGTAAAAAACGCCTTTAATTCGGTAAATAGGGACACTTTGCTGGCAGAAGTAAAGGAACAAATTCCCGAACTCTATAACTACCTTCATCTCTGCTATGCAGATCCATCTAAATTACTATACAAGTCCCACCAATTGTCATCTGAGGTGGGATGTCAGCTAGGTGACCCCCTTGGGCCAGCAATTTTCAGTTTAGCCATAAATCACATAATACAAAAAATTAAATCTAAATTTAATGTCTGGTATCTAGACGATGGGACCCTAGGAGGTGACGTGGATACCGTACTGTCCGATTTGTCTCTTATCAAAACTAATTTTGAAAATATTGGTTTAGAACTAAATTATAGTAAATGCGAACTCTTTATTCAAAAGACTTCCTATAGTTTGACTGTTTTAAAATCCAAATTTGATTGTCTGACTCCTGGTATAAAAATAGTAGACAAATATTCACTTTGCCTCCTGGGTTCTCCTATTTTTGAAGAATCCTTTCCCGATTATATTTCTAACTCGATTTCTAAATTCCAAAATCACGCAAATCGTCTACTCGAAATTAGCCCTCATTGTGCTCTTGCGATTCTTAAGTTTTGTCTTTTTGTCCCTAAATTGACATACGTGCTCCGTTGCTGTCCGTTCTGGAAAAATATTAATTTATTAACACCTTTAGACGACTTAATCAAAATTACCATAGAAAAAATTCTAAATATTCAGCTAACGGAGCGTTCCTGGTCCCAAGCATCCCTCCCTATTCGGTATGGGGGTTTGGGGATACGAAAAATTTCATGTGTGGCTTCTCCTGCATTTTTGGCATCCGTCCACAGCACGTCTGATCTCACAGGAAAGATCCTAAGGGCTCTGCATATTAACTGTGAGACTGCGGGTTTGGAGGACGCCAAAAATGCATTCAAAATTGCTTGCCCTTCTAAAAATTTTCCTGACAACCTAAAATCGCAAAGGAGCTGGGACAATGTGTATTGTGATCTAACATACAATTCTCTTCTAAACAGCTCTGCAGGTCCGGATCGTGCGAGACTTTTGGCGGTCGGAACCCGGGAAGCTGGTTACTGGCTGCATGCCCATCCTTCGGCTAGTACTGGTACTTTCCTGGATCCGGCCTCTCTTAGGCTCGCAACCGGCCTGAGACTCGGGGCCGCGGTATGTACCCCTCACTTATGCTGTTGTGGCACAGACGTGGACCGACTGGGACACCACGGACTAAGTTGTCAAAAAAGTGCAGGCCGTATTTCCAGACATGCGACGCTTAACGACATAATCCGCAGGTCTCTTGCCACGATCAACGTACCTGCTCTTCTTGAGCCTACTGGTATTATTAGGGATGATGGTAAGAGACCTGATGGTGTGTCTTTGGTTCCTTGGAGCTTGGGACGGATGTTGGTATGGGATGCTACTTGCGTAGATACCCTGGCACCGTCTCATCTTCAACGAACTACGTTTAAGGCAGCCGCTGCGGCTGAAAATGCCGAATTTTTAAAACGTAATAAATATAAGGGCCTCGGCAAAGAGTACGATTTTGCTCCGTTTGGCGTAGAAACTTTAGGTTCTTGGGGCCCCAGCGCACGCAAATTGTTTGCTGAGATCGCGAAACGTCTGGTTGATGTAACTAAAGACCGAAGAGCTGGCGACTTCCTCGCACAACGCATCAGTATTGCGATACAGCGAGGAAATGCCGCCAGCATCCTCGGTAAAATGCCACAAGGGCCAATCTTAGATATAGGTTAGGTTAAGTAGATCAGTTAGATTTAATCTATGTACATAAATTGTAGTTTTGAAAATAAATATATTAACACTTTAGTTGTTGTTGTTCTGTGTCTTGGCACCGACTTCACTGAGATCAGTGGGGTACCTAGGAATCATATTTTATTTCAATGAATAGGGTAAAAGGTTTAAAGGTTTGGGTAGGAAATCCTAAGTGGTAGGAACCAAAATTATTTTGCAATTTTTAGTTCCAGCGTATTTTTGAAGGCGGTTTAATTTTTATTTTTAAAATATTTTATTTTTTGCTTTTTAGTATAGTAAAATATAAAATAGGTTCAGTAACAGTACATTGTGCATCTAGGGAGGTAAGTACGGTATTACCAACGAGAGTGTTAGAAGCCCGACCCCGTAGGCGGGGGCTTTTAATGACCTGAGTTAGAATTCCGCTTAGTGAGAATTATCCTCCAACTCCTAATCGTTAAGGAGTTGTACCATTCATCATCAGCTCACCAACATGAGCCTATGACCACCTAAAGGCAAATACTCGAATAGCTTTAAAAAAACATGAAATATGTTGTATTTAAACAATTATTGCCCAACTCCTAATCGCTAAGGAGTTGTACCGTCCATCATCAGCTCACCAACATGAGCCTAGCTTTAAAAAAACATGAAATATGTTATATTTAAAGAATGATTGCCCAACTCCTAATCGCTAAGGAGTTGTACCTTCCATCATCAGCTCACCAACATGAGCCTATGACCACCTAAAGGCAAATACTTGAATAGCTTCCAAAATACATGTAATATGTTATATTTAAGGAATTATCCTCTAACTCCTAATTGTTAAGGAGTTGTACCTTCCATCATCAGCTCACCAACATGAGCCTATGACCACCTAAAGGCAAATACTGGAATAGCTTCCAAAAAACATGAAACGTGTTATATTTAAAGAATTATTGCCCAACTCCTAATCTCTAAGGAGTTGTACCTTCCATCATCAGCTCACCGACTTAAGACGTTCATTACTAGACGCAAATACTTGATAGGCTTTCGAAAATAAATGAAAAATGTCATGTGTAACTACAACATTTGAAGAGTTCCCTCGATTTCTCCAGGATCCCATCATCAGATCTGAACCCGACGACAATGGGACCAACTAGAAGATATACCCTTTCAAACAAAAAAAGAATTTTCCAAATCGGTCCACGCGTCTTTGAGCAATCGGGGAACATACATAAAAAAAAAAAAAGATTTCGTCGAATTGTAAACCTCCTCCTTTTTGAAGTCGGTTAAAAAAGAGAGTTATTGACAGTATAAGTACCTTACATTTCGAAAAAAGGTGTGATGTAATGTCTATCGATTACGAGATGTAACGAAAGTACGTGTACCAATGAACCGAACACGATAGCTCACATCACGTGGGCACACAATAAACAGCGAAAGTAATTTCTACAGGGGTCCCATATTTCATGTAATATATTCATAGGATATCGGTAAGAGCGCAATTTTGCCGTGGTCACCGCCGCTCAAAGGGCCTCGGCATTCTTTCCATTATAATATTCATGTCCGATGGGAGAAATATCCTATTACTAGTGTTTATTTAGGACGAACTAAGTACCTACAAGTTAATTTCAAATTAAAGCAGTTATAAAAAAACAGGTTAAGTGACGTTTCTTATGTTCATTATGTATTTGGGCATTTCTCCGAGCGTTTCAACCGCCGTGACTTCGGTGGCAACATTATTACCCGATTACCGTGGATCTCATTTTTTTGGATATACTGGTAGTTGTCAACTACGTCTACCAATATATCTTCCAAAAGTTCTTGCATCTATCACGGGATTCGTGTGATAAGGCTGCCACCGAAGTCACGGCGGTTGAAATGATCGGAGAAATGCCCATTTGTAGCTGTAGCTCCAGCATAAAATAAAGTCTAACCCCCTTAAACGTTACCGAACTTAGCAAACCGCTACGCTAAGCAATAGTCCCTTTCGGTCTTGTAGACATATCCATAAGACTGAAAGGGACAAACAATAGGTACTTAACGGCTTGCTAAATTATGAGACGTATATGAATAAGGGGTATTTCAAGTCAACTCTTTACACGTTATAGACCGTCACATAACTGATTCTGTATATTATTATAACACTTCGAGTACGGAATCCTACAAATAAAAGGTAAACAAAATACTCGTAAAATATTACAACTATTTTCGTAGCAGGAATTTGAAAAGTTTTTTTTTTTTATGCTATAGGTGGCAAATGAACAGACGAATCGCCTGATGGAAAGCGATTAACGTCGCCCATGGACACCCGCAACACCAGAGGCGTCGCAAATTCGATGATGTTGATGATGACGCTATTTTATTGAAGGTTTGAAGGTCGTATCGGTCCGGAAACACCGCTTGTGACAATTCGTTCCAAAGTTTAGCTGTGCGAGGCAGGAAGTTACGAGAAAAGCGCACAGTTGAGGACCGCCAACCATCTAAATGGTGAGAATGAAAACATTGTCGCGTAGGGCGGAGGCGGAAAGAAGCGGCAGGTATTAATCCGAACAACTCCTCGGAACACTCCCCGTAGTACATGCGATAGAAAATGCAGAGCGAGGCCACATCTCTACGCAGCGCCAGGGTATCAAGCCGATCAGAAATACGTTGGCAGTTGACAACTCGAGCTGCTCTCCGTTGGATGCGGTCTAGAGGGAGAAGCTGGTACTTAGGTGCCCCTGCCCAAAGATGAGAGCAGTATTCCATATGCGGGCGAACCTGCGCCTTATAAAGCTGTAGGCGGTGGGCCGGCGTGAAGTACTGCCTCGATCTATTGAGCACACCGAGCTTCTTCGAGGCCAATTTGGCCTTACCCTCTAGGTGGACGAGGAACTGGACATCACTCGAGATGTCAATACCAAGAATTCCAATACTGGCTGTGGCAGATAGGGAAGTGCTCTCGAAACGGAGTGACGCGACAAACGGAAGCTTTTTCGCGGTGAACGCGCAAACCTGTGTCTTAGTAGGGTTAAATCGAACCAAATTAAGCCGACCCCAATCTGAGACTTCTTTTAGGGAGGTCTCAATTTCAGACACAAGTTTGTTCCGGCTCTCAATAACGTTTTCCCGGGAAATATTAGCACGACCGGTGTAGGAGGCATCACCCGTACTATCATCCGCATAACAATGAATGCCGCTAGTATGCAACATGTCATTAATATGCAGGAGGAATAGCGTGGGTGATAGCACACAGCCTTGAGGGACACCAGCATTCACAGACATTGAGTCAGAGCATTCACCGTCAACAACGACCTTAATGCTTCTGTCTGCTAGAAAACTGCTGACCCATTCGCATAATTTCCCTGGAAGCCCATAGGATGGAAGTTTCGAAAGAAGGGCTTTGTGCCAAACGCGATCGAAGGCCTTCGCAACATCCAAACTAACTGCCAGTGCCTCACTGTGCCAGTCAGCAATGTGTCAGGTAAACTAAAAGATCACCAGCCGAACGACCCCTACGGAAACCGTATTGTTGGTCACTCAGAAGCTGGTGATCCTCAAGATACCCAAGGAGCTGACGATTAATTATGGACTCCATAATCTTCGAGAAAAGGGAGGTTATAGCTATCGGCCTGTAGTCGGATGGATTTGAGCGGTCGCCTTTTTTAGGGATCGGGTGCACCAAAGCTAACTTCCACGAAGTCGGGACTACGCCAGAAGAGTAGGAGAGCCGAAAAAGACGCGTTAAGACCGGCGCCAACTCAGGGCACACATCTTCAAAACAACCGCGGGGATACCATCAGGCCCACTGGACTTATGGATGTCGAGGGAGCGAAGAGCCTTACGCACAGAGCTTTGGCGGAACTGTACATCCGGCATACAGCTCTCGCACCGCGGTATAGACGGCGGCGCTTGCCCCCCGTCATCCAAAGTCGAGTTGGACGCAAAAAGCTTACCCAATAAATCGGCTTTGTCCTTTGCGTCGTGGGCCAACGAATGATTCCCCGTATGCAGAGGTGGAAAAGACGGCGTGCAGAAATTCCCCTGGATAGCTTTGGCAAGAGACCAGAACGCACGAGTTCCCGAGGGGAGGCGCTCTAGTTTCTCGCCAATCCTACCAATGTGCAACGACTTTGCTCTGGCAATGGCTCTTTTGAAGGACCTGGAGGCAAAGTTGAACTCCTTTTTTAATGCGCTGGTATTTACATCCTGAACCGCCGCCGCATTAGCCCAGGCTTGGTAGCACTCCATCTTTCGGCGAGCCGCCTTTTTGCAGGAGCGATCAAACCAAGGCTGGGTTTTGCCACCAACAGGTACCGCAGAGGATGGAATGAAAAGTTCCATCCCCTGAAGCACCACGTCAGCAACAGAGTCAGCAGCGATATCAGGATCATCCGGCGATGTGAAGCAAACCTGCCCCCAAGGGTAGGACGCAAAAAACACCCGCATCCCATCCCAGTCTGCTGACTTATAGTGCCACACACGGCGGCTGCAAGCAACTCGCCGACGCGGCGGGCACGTGAGTGCGTATGAATTACTTATAATGACAGGTATTAAATAATATTCTTAAACATGAAATACTCAGCCTATTTTCAGATACCTAAGGATACATTTTACCCGTATCTGAACGTTTTCAATTTTATTTTACACTTATGTAACATAAATATGTTAGAAAAATAACTCACTCTACAGTCAAGGGGTGAATATTCAGCGATTATAGCGCGTTTTTATTTCGTCATTGTCTTCTTATCAAGTACTGTTACAAGGGGTGATTAATCTATTTTTTTCGTACTCGTCCTTTCGTCACAGTAATAACGGACGACAATAACAAATTCGAGCGGTTAAAACGCTCCTCGGAGAATCGCCCCAACAGTGTTTCCATGAGTAAACGGCCGCTCTGAGTGGCCCGAAGTTCCAAAACTTATGTTTATAGACATTTCATTAGAAACCACCGTGTTACCTTATGAGTTAAGCCGTAGAATACATTATACCATTTTCAATATCATCGATATCGAAAATCGATACTGTTTAATGTTTGAACTCGTAATTGGCACCGTACCGTACGCTCCGATACCTATCTCAATCGCCAAATTCAAGAATATTGAAACCCATTGAGAATCCCATAAGCATACATTCTCGTTACATTAATTGTACCCAATCTAATTCATATAGTATACCTACCTAAGTAAATATTTGTGCCATTTCATTCACTTAGTTTTGATAACGCATTCAATACCAGCCTGCTTAGCACATGATTGGCGCGACAGTATCTCGCCGCGAGATAGTCTATCCGTCCCTCTTTTGTTGATACAGCTAGTGAAGGACGGGACATCTATCTCGCGGCGACATACTGTCGCACCAATCAT
>JALPQI010012777.1:0-48100 GCA_025490895.1 Thaumatotibia leucotreta | reverse complement strand
GGGCGGCGGGGGCGCGCGCGCCGCGGGGGCGCTCGGAGCTGGCGGCGGCTCGACCGGTGCCGCCGATGGCGACCACGAGTCCTCGTCAGCCCCGACATCCTTAATAACGTCTAATTGGTCACCTTTATACATAAGTATTTGATCTATATGGCGTCTACATACAGCATTTTTAGAATGCACATAAATCGAGAACATTCGATTACCAATTTTATTTTGAATAGCGCCTAAGACCCAAAACTCTTTTTTTTCAGCGAACCATTTAACCCATACCTTATCCCCCACATTAAATTTTCTACAATCGCCTATAACACTTTTATCGATACTATTATCTTTAGTTACATTAACATCTGGCATCACAAGGTCTAACCGAGATCTTAAACTACGGCCCATCATCAAAGTCGCTGGACTTTGACCCGTGGAACAATGGGGCGTATTACGGTACTCGAACAATAAACCCATCAGTTTATCCTCAACATGTGACTTATTTGTTTCATCTATACATTTAATCATCTTTTTACACGTTTTCACAGAATTCTCGGCCTGGCCGTTGCTGGCCGGGTGATAGACTGGAGATGTGACGTAACGAATGCCATTCATTGCACAAAAAGTGATAAATTCGGCAGAGTTAATTTTTATATCATTGTCGGATACGATGACATTCGGTAGGCCATATCTGGAAAATATTTCCTTAAGTTTACATATCAGCGCTCGAGTGGTAATACCTTTGTCCATCAATAGACACTCTAACCATTTACTATACGCATCTATTACGATTAAATAAACCTTCTGGTGAATAGACATGTAATCGATATGCACCCGGTACCAGGCGGAGGGCGGGCGCGACCAGGGCGCGGGCGCGGCGCGCGGCGGGGCGGCGCGCACGGCGGCGCAGGCGGCGCACGCGCCGACCCGGCGCTCGATGTCGCCGTCTATGTCCGGCCACCACATCCTGCCGCGCGCGACGCTTTTCGTCTTGACAATGCCTAAATGACCGGTGTGCAATTCGCGTAACAGCTGATCGCGGAATACTGTCGGAATAACCACCCGGTGGCCGCGAAAAAGAATACCGTCATCTATTTGTAGGTCAGCTTTGCATCTAAAATAAGGTAAGACAGATGCACAGTTTATCTTTCGCGGCCAACCCAGCCTCATATACTTAAACACTTTTTTTAATACGGGGTCGTCCCCGCTGCTTTGTCTAATTTTATCAGCCGTCACGGGAGTCACGCTTTCGTCTAAAAAATTTAAATAAGATACGTCATCGTGATCTTCGTTATGTTCATCACTAACCGTGTTTGGCAAGGGGCGCGCGAGAAAAATAATCAGCTACTAGATTATTCGCACTACTTATATACTGAACTTTATAATTATATGCTGATAAAATAATAGCATATCGCTGTAACCGGGAAGCGGTCATAACAGGAATGCCGTTATTTTTGCCGAATATGGACAACAAAGGTCTATGGTCGGTTTTTAAAATAAACGGATCCTGCCTTCCATACAAATACTGGTGGAACTTCCTAACACCGAATATGATAGCCGCGGCTTCCTTCTGAAGTTGACTGTAATTCCTCTCGCTAGCGTTGAGCGAGCGCGAGGCGAACGCGAGCGGCCGCTCAGTGCCTGTAGCCGGGTCGCGTTGTGCCAGAAGAGCACCGAGCCCTCCAGGTCCTGCATCCACACTGAGTACTGGCTGAGCTTCCGGGTCAAAATGAGCCAGTACTCGCTCGGAAGCCAGTTCCCGTTTGACCGCCTGAAATGCCTCTTCCTGCGAACGCCCCCACTCCCACTTGGCATCCGCGCGCAGTAACTCATGTAAGGGACTTAACATGTTAGATGCGTTCGGTACAAAACTACGGTAATAATTTACAAGTCCTAAAAAACTCTTGACCTCCGTTACATTAGTGGGCCTCGGTGCTTTATGTATAGCTTCCACCTTTTTTTTAGAAGTTTGTAAGCCATTTTTAGTTATAACGTAGCCTAAATAAGTTACACTACTACCTAAAAAGACACATTTATCTTTCTGTAACTTTAAACCCGCATCCATAAATCTAGTCAAAACTTCCCGCAATCGCGCCATATGTACCTCCTTCGTCGGTCCCCGTTACACACACGTCATCCAGCCAACAGCTGACTCCGTCAATACCTACCAGTAGCGACTCCATTGCGCGCTGAAAAATAGCAGGGCCATTAGCGAGGCCGTACACTAGCCTAGTATATTTATAAAGACCTTTCGTAGTGCTAATGGTCGTAAGCGCCTGGGAGCTATCAGACAAAACGAACTGGTTGTACGCGTTGCTAAGGTCCAATTTCGTATAACTCTCACCACCGCCTAGTTTAGCAAAGACCTCCTCTATACGCGGCATCGGGTACTTATCGATAACCATGTCTTTATTTAGCGTGACCGAAAAATCTCCTGCAATTTTGACCTTGCCATTTTCCTTCAAAACAGGCACGATAGGTGTCGCGTATTCAGAAAAATTTACCGGTACGAGTATACCTAAATCTACCAGCCGGTCGATTTCTTCCTCTACCCGTTTTTTTAAAGCGAACGGAACTGACCGCGGTTTGAAAAATTTAGGTTTAACGTTATCTTTCAATTGCAAGTGGACTTTGAACTTATTGAATTTACCCAACCCTTCTTCAAATAAACTTCTAAATTGGTCTAACAACCTAGATACCTCACTCGAGCTCTGATTAATGTTTACATCTGTAACACAATTGTTATCTACCATGAATGACAAATTAAACTTGGCCATAAAATCACGGCCCAATAATGGTGGACCGCCGTTTTCTATAACGTATATTTTCAAAAAGCGTTCTTTCAACATAAATGTTACTTTAGCAACAAAGAAACCCATCGGCGTTATTTTATGATAATTGTATAAACACATTTTTAAATCACTTTTGTATAAGGAAACATTAGAAAACATTTCCCTGTATAATTTGTCATTAATAATGGTAGCACCGGAGCCCGAGTCCAGTTCCATGTTCAGGTCAAGGTTATTAACAGACACTTTAAGTGAAATTGGCTTATAATTAACGTACCTTAAACTTAGAAGTTTACACTCTTTGCAATTATCGCAGTCATCTCCTTCTGCCGAGAACTCTGTCGCATCAACGTTATTCACACGACACTTGGACTGCTTCTTACAGACTTTCTTGAGGTGTCCCTTATCACCACACAGCTGGCACCGGTAGGTCTTGTAACGGCACCTACTCTCATCGTGGCTCTTCATGCCGCACACCGAGCAGGCCCTCGCCCCGGGGTCCCGGCGGCCGGCGGCCGGCTGCGCGCCCGCCCGGTACACCGGCTCCTGCTTCACGGCCACGGCCACCGCCTCGGCGCGCGCCTTCTGCGCGCACTCCGTCTGCTGCGCCAGCTCCATCGCCCTGGCCAGCGTGAGCGTGGTGGCGTCCTGCTCGAAGAGTCGCTCGCGCTCCTTGCCGGCGCGTAGCCCCAGCACGAACTTGTCCCGCAGCAGCATGTCCAGCGAGTTCCCAAACTCGCAGTGCACGGCGAGTCCCCTGATCCTGGCCGCCCACTTCTCG
This sequence comes from Thaumatotibia leucotreta, assembly GCA_025490895.1. Classification (NCBI taxonomy): domain Eukaryota; kingdom Metazoa; phylum Arthropoda; class Insecta; order Lepidoptera; family Tortricidae; genus Thaumatotibia; species Thaumatotibia leucotreta. The sequence continues at coordinate 44,548 of JALPQI010012777.1, read as the reverse complement.
ACACTCTCCCCCACGTCACGCGTAGCCTCGTAGAACTTGGTTTTATCGGCGAAGGTACACCTTTTAGGAGTAAAATGACCGTCGAGCACCGTCAACAACTCGTCGTACCCTACCTCTTCTACCTTCTTCGGGTACACAAGGTTCTTCAATAACCGGTATGTATCGTCGTGCAGATGCGTGAGTAGCACTGCCTGTCTCATATCATCCTGTATTTTGTTTAATAGGATAAATTGCTTCAAACGACTACAGAAAATCTCCCATTCTTGGGTATTATGATCAAAATGACTTAAATTCCCGATGAAAGCAACAGTAGCCATTGTATTTTTTTTTTTTTTATTTCACACGCGGGTAAGATTCGGATCGTCGCCAGTGAGCTATATGTAGGTACTTAAGTGAAACAACCGGCTTTGATAGATGCTCGTTTATTACTAGTTGGACAATACAGGTAGCCGCGCCTGTGTGCGTGCGGACGCACACATGTAGATACACCACACTAAGACAATACAATAGCAACATTGTTGCCTAAAATGCGTTTTATCATTGTGTAACGGTCAAAAACTGTTTAAAATAATGTAATGAAAAAAATTATCTTAAAATAGATTCGGCATCCTTGCCTTTGAATCTGGCAAACTTCATACGACACTACGAATAAATATGTGTTTAAGTATCTATATTTATCGATCTATTGTATACAGGGTGGCCCATTGTGGTGAAACTATAAGACATACGAAGATTTGTTCTCAGGAACCATGTCACCGATTTTGATAAAAAGAAAAACTGCATTTATACATTCGAAAAAAACACTGTACCCAGCTAGGGAATCGAACCCGGTTGTTTTGAAAAAATAAACTTACACTATTTCTATTCAGATATCGATTTTGTAAGTCTTAAGCAGTAAATGTCTCTAAGAAACAAGATGTCTAAAATGGATGGAATTCATTGTTTTCACGTACTTAATTTTGTTTTAGTAGGTGTTTATTGTGTAAATATTAAGAAAAAAGATTTTTTTTTCATAATATTTTCTTCGGTTACCGCGAGGATTATACATGAAATAAAACTATGAAAACGGATAAACTCGCGTATATTAAGTAATTTTAACTTAATTCCGACGTTTCGAACACTTTACAGGGTTCGTGGTCTGCGGATACCTAACTGACTTCATTTTTTCATATTCAACATCGGAGTTTTCATTATTATTAAAATCGATGACATAGTTCCTAAGAACAGATCTTCGTTTCGTAAGTCTCATAGTTACAGATTTTCCTATACTGACCGATTTGAATGGGCCAGCCTGTATATTGTCGCTTGATACCCACGTCCCACATCACAAGCCTTAATTGAGCTTATCGTGGGACTAGGTTGATTTGTGTAAGTTGTCCCAAAATATGTATTATTATTACTTTGCAACTCATGGTACGGGTACAGTTCGCACTCATGGTAAGGCAATGGTTGCAATTACAGCACGATGAGGTAATATAAGTTTACCGCGCATTCAGTCGATGCACAGAATATAAACGGAGTTTACCTTCGACATAATATCATGAGATGATAGCTTCTCGATAACTGTGTCAAGGTAAGAGGTATAGATATAGATGCGTGTAATGTGCAAAGAATATGTGTACAATACACCTAATAGCGAGGGTGTGTATAAATATCAATAATTTTAACTAAAAATTAATGAGAACTGAGTTTCAGGTTTTAAGTTGGTGATAAAATGTATTGGTTTTCACTCAAAATCAGCGTCGCGAAATGTGCCCGGCTCATTTCGTGACACCAAAGCCGAGTGCAGCCCATTTAGCGCAATTTGTTTTAATATGTTGCTATTTATAGTTATTATAAGTTTGGTATTGTGCTAATAAAGTAAAATTTCTTTCTTTCTTTTTTAAAACCAAGAGTGTACTCTAAAAGTGCGTGCTTCTGATTATGAAATGATGCAAGTTAAGAGTTAGTTTACATTTTTTGTTGTCTACTGACGAACAGTATAGGTACTTACATTGCTATTTACTGAAGTTTTCTTAGAAAGTTAATTACATTTAAAATTAGAATGTTCTGGCTTAGAAAAAAAACGGTTTGGCTGATAAACCACATCTCAGTTTTAGGTTTCAATAAAAGCCTGCATGATGGTCATCATCATCATCATCATCATATCAGCCGAAAGACGTCCACTGCTGAACATAGGCCTCCCCCAAAGATTGCCACAATGACCGGTCCTGCGCCACCCGCATCCAGCGGACTCCTGCGACCTTCACCAGGTCATCGGTCCACCTTGTGGGGGGCCTACCCACGCTACGCCTTCCGGTACGTGGCCGCCACTCCAGAACCTTCCCGCCCCAACGGCCATCGGTTCTACGCGCAATGTGCCCCGCCCACTGCCACTTCAGTTTAGCTATTCGGAGAGCTATTTCGGTTACTTTGGTTCTGCTGCGGATGGTCTCATTTTTAATCCGATCACGCAGAGAGACTCCTAGCATAGCCCTCTCCATTGCCCTTTGGGTGACTTTGAGCCTTCTTATGAGACCCATTGTAAGCGGCCACGTTTCAGTACCGTATGTCATCACTGGCAACACACACTGATTAAAGACTTTCGTCTTCAAACACTGCGGAATATTGGACGAAAATATGTGTCGTAGCTTCCCGAACGCTGCCCAACCGAGTCGGATTCGACGATTGACCTCTTTCTCGAAGTTGGAGCATGATGGTAACACATTGTATAACATTTCTGTTAGATACAGTCAAAGACAAAATAAGGTGTATACAAAATGTTCAAAAAAATATGCACTCTAATTCTGTGTAATAGAACGTCGTAACATATTTATGAGCGGATTCTTTCGATACTTATTTTTGCACTTGACTGTACATGAGTGCAACATCTGTTAGCTAACGTGTTGTATGCGGTAGAAGCGAGTACTATAGCAATACATTTAGGAAACGAGCTACATGTAATGGTAGATAATTTAAGCCACAGCTTCCGTTCTTAGACTGTTGCAAATAGTTAACCAGATCCTAGCACATCTTCTGTTTGGCTACAACTAGCGGCTACCCGTTTCATTTTAATTGTATACAATGTGTTCGTGAGGAAAAGGAAACATTTTAAAAGCGCATTTCTGATTTTTTGTTAAAAATGTCGTATCTGCGACCATATATAACATGGACGTCTAACGCCGAATGGCCGTTGGGGCGGGAAGGTTCTTGAGTGGCGGCCACGTACCGGAAGGCGTAGCGTGGGTAGGCCCCCCACAAGGTGGACCGACGACCTGGTGAAGGTCGTAGGAGTCCGTTGGATGCGGGTGGCGCAGGACCGGTCATTGTGGCAATCTTTGGGGGAGGCCTATGTTCAGCAGTGGACGTCTTTCGGCTGATATGATGATGATGATGAAATACATAGACAGCCACGACCGAGGAACAAATATTCGTGATAAATAAATACACAAATAACGCCCTCGCCGGGATTCGAACCCACAACCTCCAGCTTCGTAGGCAGGGTCACTACCAACCAGGCTACGGAGGCTGAGAAAGTAAAGGATACGTTAAGTTTTACTTGATAAGTAAAGCATTCTTATCGCGCTTGCACTGACATTGGAACGAACGCAATGGCTTGCTTTACGTATCGAGTAAAATCTAACGTTTCCGATACTTGCAAAGTCGTGGTACGGCTACTGCTATGCTATTCTCTTATTCACACATTCGACGCTGCGTTCGTCAACGAGCTCGACGACGAGACAGCCTTCACTTCGACGTAGAGCGCAGCGCTGCGAAAAACGGTATTCACTCACATAGAACAGCTCGTCGTCGAACTGTAGGCGGTAACTCTCGACGCAGTGTAGTTCCAGCTCACGCCGCATTCGTCGCCGAGCGTTAGTGTCGTTTAAAGTGCATTAGTGAATACCATTTTTAGGCTTGACGCTGCCGCAGCGCTGACACAGCGCTGTTAACAAGGCGGTTTCCTTAGTGAATAACACTGCTGGTATGGTGATGGAATCGCCAGGCCACAGGAACTTGGAATAGTAGATTGTTAACCAAGGGTGGAAAGGCACCCATTTCCGACGAGGTAGTTTGGCGCTCGAACAAAGTGAGAGCGCCAATATTGCGAGTCGGAAATGGGTGCCTTTCACCCGAGTTAAACACTCTACTTTTCATTACGAATGAGAGGAAAGAAAAAACATAAAAGTATTAATTGGATGTAATACTTACTAGTAAGAATTTATATTTAAGTATATATTCATATATGGCAGTATAACATTATTCCGTCGCTTGCCTACGCGTATTAAAATAAAAATAAAAACTTGATAGTTTTGTTCCTCTTAGTCACCGCTGTATAAAACCAAAACACTTAAATTTTAACCGAAAAATTAGAATAATTTAATGAATTGACATATTTGACTTACGATTATCGCTACAAAAAAACGAAAACTAGAAAGCAAGAACATCTTCGAGTTTGTTTCTAAATAAGAGTATTGTTGGCCATTTTGTTCGGTTTGGTGCTTACTATACAATTTTACAAGGCGAGCACTAATAGGAACATATTATCTTTTTGCAACCCAAGAGCCGCGATGCATCGTTTTCCACCCGTATCATAGATAAACCACAGCCCACTTTCAGAGCATGAGCAATGAAAACGAAATAACCCCATCAAGTTTGGGCTCATTAGCTTCGTTTTAATGAAATGACTGAAATTGTACTAGAAAGTTAATCAAAAGCTTGTATGAATTATTTTTTGGCAAAAACATATTAATATTCCCCTTTTTTCCAACTCGATATGTCCGAGAATCATGAATCGATTTTCAATTTTAATCGGACGGATGTATGATGGGATCTTGGAGAAGTTGGTTGTTGTAATTAGTAGGTACACTGATGTCAGTGACGTGTATAGAAAATAAAATTAGGTACCAGACAATAGCATTTACCACACAGCGAACCTATGGTAAGGAACTAAGGATAACATTATGTCCTTGCAAGTGGTTTATGGTTTGCTCCCACGCTGGGCACGCGGATTGGAGATCGCAGTAATGTGTCCACTGTGATGACGCTGCTCTCCATCATCAATCTTTTATCAAAGAATGGTCAGTGACACTTCAGTCCCTTAGTCGACTCTTACGACACCCGCAAGTTGAGTTGGGGTGGTGACAGATGTATTCTTACTGCCGTCACCACAGCTTTTATGTAAAACTATTGCCTGTGATAAGTGGTAAATTAATTTGATTGTATTTCCTCGATGGATAACGTTGTTGGCAACAGAATGAGCCCGGAATACGCGCACCTACCGCGGCATGTGACACCCATAAATCCTTCTTGTCTCAGTTGGCTTTGGCAAAACTGCTGGGTTTGCTTTAGCGATAACGCTAGTCTGCCAACTACAGCAGTATCACCTTAATATATTATTATTGTAGGTCTCTTGGTACTTATTTTAATTAAAGTGTCAATTGCAAAAAATATTATAGACATTGGACTTAATCAAAACAAAATCGTTTGTGGTACGATAGTTAAACGTATTGTGAAAACACAAATCAAATTATTTGAACTAAATATTTTGATTTGTACTTTGTACTTGTAAAGTAAGCTCCCCACCTCGGATGTTAGGTGATCTTAGTCGTTTTTAGGGTTCCGTAGCCAAAATGGCAAAAACGGAACCCTTATAGATTCGTCATGTCCGTCTGTCCGTCTGTCACAGCCTATTTACTCGGAAACTATAAATGCTACAGCAACGAAATTTGGTAAGGATATGTGTTGTATGAACCGCTACAGGATTATGATACTAAATTGTAAAAAAAACCATTGGGGTGGGGGCCCTCCATACATGTAACTGAGGGATAGAAATTTTTTTTTAGTTGTATATAAGCGTGTGGGGTATTAATAGAAAGGTCTTTGAAGTCAGTAAGTAGTTTGTGAAGTAGTTTTGGTGTCAGTAACTGAATATCTTAATTTCAAGCCATAACTAGCATAATTTGACATATCTTGTACTTACTGTTTTGGATATTGTTGTACTCATTGACATATATTTCTTTGATTGACATACATAATAATAATAATATTTTTTTTTATTTGAAATTATTGTAGGTGGGTGGTTTATAATTATATTTTGTGACATTTCCGACCATAACCACTAATATTCCTTTTGTGCGCAGGCTTAAACATGTAGAATTTTGTTAATTACCTATTGTAAATATTGTATGTTACTGTACATATTGTAAATATTTTTCTTTGACATTGTAAATAATACTTCCGTTTTTCTTGATTTGCATGCCGATTCTGGCCGAATGTACTGAGACTTTTTAGATTTAAGATCTTTATTATGTACGTGCATTCTGGCAAATAAATAAGTTTGAGTTTGAGTTTGAGTTTGAGTTTGAAAATGATATGAAGGTTTATAAATCTCATTTTGATTTGAGCAAACCGTTTTCGAGATATCAACTCTCAAAGTCTGAAATTGTGTCCCCCCCCCTCTATTTTTTAAACTAAGCGATATAAAATTCTAAAAAAAATATATGTTATGCACATTAATAAACTCTATCAACGATTTTTGGTTTGATTAAATTATCTCCTATAGTTTTTGAGGTAGGTTGATTTAACTGTATTTTTTAATAATAAATTGATAATGGTACGGAACCCTTCGCGCGCGAGTTCGACTCGCACTTACTTGGCCGGTTTTTTTTGGTATATGTATGACATCTAATATTTATAATTTACGATAGTTGTTATACAAACTATGTGGTATACTAAAATACTAACGTGAGACTGCAACATATTAAAATTATTATAAAACCGGGTTACTCACGTATTTTACTAAGTCGTATAAATTAAACATGCCGAGCAATCATGGACTTAAATACGTGAGTAACCCGGTTCGATAATATTTTAATATGTGGTATATAATCTGTGCAACAACCGTAGGCAGTAGTAAAAGGGGGGAAAAAGATACCTGTGTGATTAGCACATGATTGGTATATCAGTATGTCGCCGCGAGATAGATTTTCCATCGTTTACCTACTGACTATTATTAGTAAAAGAGGGATACCTAGATAGTCTATTTCGCGGCGACATATTGTTGCACTAATCCAGTGCTAAGCCTACTGTTCGTATTTTTAATCTCTCCTAGAAATTTGAATTTGTTGCCCTTTTTTGAGCCAAAATTTGGTACACAAAATTTAGTTGTGTAAAGTGCGTAACACAAAAATGATGACGTTAAATTTTGTTTTCATTTTAGCAATTTAATTTTAATTTATTTAAATACACATTTTTTTGCAATTTACCCTAAACGAGGGTTACAAGTTTCATCTAATTTAACCACATAAAATCAAGACTGCCTTAATTATTTGCCAAGAAATATTTAGGACGTTTGAAAGCGTAAAATTTTAATATAACGAAGAATGTAAATGAAAGTAGGTAGATTACATACAATGTAATACGGTTTTACAATTCGGACGGAATTCCGACGAATCCTCATTAACTTTTTCAGTAATCAAAGTCCTTTGAATGATAAAAGGACAGCAATAAGAGAAACGCGAATGAAAGAGGACTCCGCAAAGATTATTTTACTGGTAGCCGAATCATAGTCAGTGATTGGAACTTAACACGTTCGACGCCGGTGACACACATATGTGACCGAAAAAGCTGTACTCCTATGCCAGTGACACACATACGTGGTCAAAGTAATCTTATTCTTATGCCACTAGCATTAATCAAGTTCTCACTCCAATGCCAGTGGCATCGAAATACGAACGTTTTTGACACAGTGCTGTATCACCGGCATAAGAGTACCTACAATCTTTTCGGTCACACATGCGTGTCACTGGCATAGGATTTCTATCAGATAATTTCGATCGGCATAGTATAAGCACTTAGTGAAACAGTACCGGAGGCGAACGTGTTAAGAGTATGGCATATATACTCCTCAAATAGGGGATAGGATAGGCCTTTGACAAGCATGACGTCATCCAGCTGAAATGATGTTGAAGTAGGTACTGCTTATAGCGGAATAAGTAGGTACTTACCATATATCTGCTGATGGTGCTGCAGAAGTAAAGCGCGAGCGTCCCTGAAGACCACCGTTACAACATAGCGGCGGCAGACTGAGAGGTTTGTTAGTGGGTAAACTTAGAGTCCCATCAGCCCATAACGAGGAGTCCCACATAACCGGGTCCGTCCCCACATTCGGGTGATGTGCGTAATTCATTTTTCCACTCCTTAAAAAAAAGTCGACTGTACAATGCGTTGCCCGATATATTAAACACAGATTGTTGAGCTGAATGTCCCCTTCACATTCTTTTGTTATGTGTAATCAAAATCTCAAAATAGCCATTTATTTAGACTTTATTCGGATGTATCAAACCGGCCAAACAGAAACAAATTTAAACTATTTGCACCGCCCTGTCGTTTAGCTTACCCAAGTAACATGGGCCTGAAGGCTTAAAACGAATTTATCTATTGATAGTCTATTCGCAGTTTATTTTTAGATAAGGGCTTTCTATAAATGGTTTCTATGAAGAAAACGTATCCTTATAGTGTATCTTTTCTCATATTTGATTTTTTTTAGATGATTTGATCTATAGAACACGTATTTTAAGTACATTTCTAGGTATGACGATTATCTTAGGACATATTGTTCTATAAATAGTTAATAAAGCCTAAAGGTACCTATTTTCCAGTATTTTATTAGATAAGATGGTAAATGTTAAGATTTAACTTTCTACAGATATTCCGTATTAGCTAGTGGTACTTTTATGTTTGTTTATAAAAAGACTAAAGTCTACATAAACTACTTTTGTAGATATCTTTCAGTAAGTCTAATAATATGTTAGTGAAATAGTGGTTCCAGTGTTTATTTGCTTAAAGATAATGTAAATAAGTGCAATTTTACTAGATCAGCTGGCTTTATGCAATGGAGACAGTAAAACAAATTAAAAGATCTGGTGGCTTTCGTCGGAGAGTCAGCAAATATTTAAAAATAGAAGAAAATACAGAGAAGGAGCAAAAGGAGTTCCGATTCTGATTTGCGACTCATGAATTAAGCGGGTAAGATTATTAAAATAATAAATAAAGATTAGACAATAATTTTAATTACGAAATGGTTCCATCTACCTATAAATAAATAAACAATGCGTGTCAAATGTTCATTCTTAGAAATCGGGGAAACTTTATACAGATAGGTACGAATATGATAATTTAGATATATCTACCTAATTTAATACGATCCACAAAAAATAAACTTTCCGCCCTCTTCAAATACACTGATAAAACTAAACATAACACGTTAAAACTGCTACAAATCGGCCGCGTGAACCGTGGATACACCAAACAATTCAACATGTCAAGACGTGCGTCTCGCGACTACTCCACACGCGCGCACGCCGGCGGCGCGAAGTTGCGATTATACCATTACATTATTTCATATTGTCAACAAATAAAAAAAAAATTCTTTAAGAAGGTAACTTCTTGAATTCGTTCTGCATTAATCCATCCAAAATGATACACAACGCACTCAAAATGCCAGTTCTCTGATTGATGTCTAGAAATACTGTGAGAAGTTAAAACAGTATACAAAAATGGCAGTTTATAGGTAATCTTAAACCACTCATAAACCAGTTTATTCCTCAACTAGGAAGTTTGGTTTGCAACAAGTAAAAATAGTCTTGTCATTTACTAGAGCTATACTACAGATTATTCTTTAGAAAGTTTGTTTTAAAGAAATCATTTTTCTAGACAAGTTTAACTAGACGCCATTTTTACTGCCTAATATTTTGTGAAATTATTGTAGCGAACTATTTTTTGGCTTGTTTTTGTACTTTTATGAATGTATTCTCTGTAACATTGCCATTATAAGGTATGACAAGTTGGTTATTAAGGACAAAAAGCACGAAAGCCACACAAATAAACGGCAACATTCACAATCTCCGCCTCAAACAGCGCAATGCCACGCTAATACGCCAACAACAACACAACAAAATAAGGAACAAGTAGCACGGTCGAATAAAAAGTATAAGGCACAAAATTCCATAATGTCATACGTAACAAGAAACGATGACTCATGAAAGTTACAGGGCCCCTCTACTTCCAACACAGGCATTAAAAATCAAAAAAATGTTAAAAGTAATATTTTTAAGCTCCCGATAAGGCCGGTCACCGAGGGAGTTATAGACCAAAACCCTCCAGATAAAAATAAAGAACTTTTGCACATAATTACCTATAACGCAAGAACTTTGTCATCCTACGACCGTTTAGTAGAGCTTATGAACTCACTTAAAAACACGAAATTTGACATCATTGGTTTATCAGAAATAAGAAGAGTGGGAAATCTAACGCAAGAATATGATGACTTTATATTTCATTTTATAGGAGAAACTGCTGGGCTTTACGGAGTTGGATTTATAATTAAGAAACACTTAAAACACTGTATAGAAGAAATAATTGGGCTGTCTGAACGAGTTACACTACTAATGCTAAAAATTGATCAAATTAATTTAGCTATAATTCAGGTGTATGCCCCGACAAAGTCCGCTGAAGACAGTAAGCTAGAAGAATTTTATAAAACTGTTAAAAATGCTCTATCACTGGCAGGAGACAGGAAAATAATAGTTATGGGAGATTTCAACGCTAAAGTAGGTATACCTAGCCCTGAAGAACATCTTATACTAAAGCAATATGGCTACGGAACTCGAAATAAGAGAGGCGAAAAGTTGGTAGAGTTTGCCTATGAAAATAAGCTTTCAATATTAAACACCTTCTTTAAAAAGAAACCAAAGCAAAGGTGGACATGGAAATCACCGGACGGTAAAACTAAGAGTGAACTCGATTACATTCTGTCAAGCTTTCCAAAAAGCGTCCAAAATGTTGAAGTCTTAAACATTACATTTCCATCAGACCATAGACCAATAAGAGCAAAAATAAATATTCAGCTCCCAAAAAGAAGCCGAGCACTTTATGGGAGAAACCTGTCATTATTATTGAAAACTGAAAAGCAAAAAAACGCCTACTTAGATTCTCTCCACAATAGTTTGTCCATAATATTGGAAAATCAAACGAACTACACGGTCCAAGAGTATTACAACAAATTAAAAAAATCTATAGAAAAAAGCGTTAATAAAGCTCTCTCCGATAAGTTAGACAACGAAAGGTCATTTTCAATAATAACAGATCAAACCAAAAAATTAATGGAGCGTAGAAATGAACTTCAGAGAATAAAACCAAAAAGTAGAGCCATGAAAAACGAATTAAAAGCTCTATACAAATTAATAAGAAAATACGTCAAGCTCGACTACAGAAACTACAGAGCAAGTACAATAGAGCGACATTTAAATACCACTGGCAGCTTAAAGAGAGCTTTTAAAGACTTAACGACTCATAAAGACTGGATCGAGCGACTAAACAGAAATGAAAAAAATCATTACGGCAGAAAAGATATACTTAACATTGCAACTACCTATTATAGAGACTTATATAGCTGTCGTTCAAAGGAATATTCATCATTTGAAAATATAACAGAGTCAAGAAATTTAACAATTGTAGAGCCATTTGAAGATACAGAGATATGCAGACAAATACAAAAACTTAAAAACGAGAAGAGCCCAGGACCTGATGGCATCTCAAACGAATTATTAAAAATCGGTATGCCACTTCTGGTGAGACCGATCACAATACTGTTCAACAAGATCTTGCAACACGAGAGAGTCCCTCAAACCTGGTGTGAGTCGAACATCATATTGCTCTATAAAAAAGGAAATCCGGCAGACGTGAGCAACTACAGACCGATTAGCCTGATGTCGTGCGTGTACAAACTATTCTCATCCTGTATTGAAACAAGAATAAGTCCCTTATTGGAAGTTCACCAACCGCCAGAGCAAGCAGGTTTTAGAAAAAAATATAGTACGGTCGACCACCTTCACGTCTTAGATCAAATTATAGAAAAATATCAAGAATTTGACAATAGACTCTACATAGCTTTTGTCGACTACGCCAAAGCTTTCGACTCCATTTCCCACGAAAGCATATGGGACGCTCTACATGCTCAAGGTATCCCACAAACGTACGTGAATATATTAAAGGACATATACAGCAAAACTTCTAGTAGAGTAAAGCTAGACCGTACGGGACCACTTATAAAAATATGTAGAGGCGTAAGACAAGGGGATCCGTTGTCACCAAGAATTTTTATTTCTGTATTACAGAATATTATGAAAAAATTACCATGGAGTAGGAAGGGAATCTGGATCGATGGCAAACGACTGACTCATCTTCGTTTCGCAGACGACCTCGTTCTTCTGTCAGAGTCACCATCAGAACTTCAGTTGATGTTAACAGAATTGGTTGCAGTTAGCTCAAAAATAGGCCTAGAAATAAATACATCTAAAACTAAGATAATGACGAACAGTGCTGCGACCCCCATTAAGATCCAAGGGAATGTTTTGGACTACGTGAACAAATACGTTTATCTGGGTAAACTAATGACTTTTAAAAACGACAGACACCTGGAAGAAGTAAGAAGACGTACAAATATAACATGGAATAAATACTGGAGCCACAAAGAAGTGTTTAAGTCAAATTTACCTACATACATGAAAAAGAAAGTTGCCGATTCATGTATTTTACCCTGTTTAACGTATGGGTGCCAAACTTGGGTGCTCAATAATACCACTAGTAATAAAATACAAGTATGTCAGAGGGGTATAGAAAGAAGTATGCTAGGCAAAAAATTAAAAGACAAAGTTCCAAATTCCATCATACGACAAAAAACAAAAGTCATAGATGCGTTAGAACACGCGCAAAAAATAAAATGGAAATGGGCAGGCCATGTAGCTCGAATGGATGAAACAAAATGGACTAAAATTGCCACTTTCTGGAAAGGGCCAGAAGGCAAACGAAAAAAAGGAAGGCCGATAGAACGATGGGCAGACGAGATCGTGAAAACCGCCGGGAAGGATTGGAGACAAAAGGCAAATGACAGGGATAAATGGAGACAACTGGAGGAGGCCTTCACCCAAAGAGGGGTCCTTAAAACTGAAAAATGTATCAAAAATATAGTATCTAACTAATAGTGTAAATTTTGAATACAAATAAAAAATTAAGTTTAGAAAATTATCAACACCCTTATATAATATACAAAATTAAGCAATAGCGAAAATATAATTTATTATAATTAGATAGATTTTTTGAATTTAAAGTTTTAAATAATAAATTAATTAATACTATAATAAAATAAATTTAATATGAAATTGTAAGAACTGATAAATGTTTGCTTTTATTTTGTTACAAATCAAAGTGAAATGCATGTAATACTCTAAATTAAAAATGAAGATAAGGTATTATTTTTTCGAAAGGTATGTGCACGAATAATTTTGTATTAGTTTTAAGGAATAATAAAAGGCTTTTTATTTATTTATTATTTTTATTTTATTCTCTGTAACAAATCGTCCTATACTTTTTAATATACTATATTATGAATGAAACAAATGGCTTAAACATATAAACACAATATTTTTTTTTTAAATATTTTTATATTTGGTTAATATTTTATTAAATATTACATTTCAAGCGGGCGCTCTTATTTAAAGAGAGTTTTACACAAATTCAGCGAGAGACTTTCATCCGCACCAAGTTTTGCAAGTTTAAGTATCAGTAATAGCCGACGAAAACTAGGCGCATGAATTAAGAAGTTAGAAATTTGTCACGCCATTTTGTAATATTACCTTAGCATTATTCTTTTGAGATATGCGCCATTATACGCATCGTTGTCTATTTCTATTAAAATCTTTCTTAAGGTTGGCAGGGTTGAGTTAATTTGGTTTTAAAACTTCTCAGGTAAATACTTCTGTTTAGCTCTCAAGCCTATCTATTAACCATCTACTAGTGCATATCGTGGTCTATAAATAGTATAGAAAGACTCTAGAAGAATGCCTTAAGACTATTTGAAAATGTTTAATTCTTAACTCTGTCTATTCGTGGTTTCTAGAGGGAGACTTATGAATAGTTACAAGGTTGTGCCCACTTTACTATAGACTATCTATAAGCGTTATTGAAGATAGCTTGGGGGCAATGTTACTCTTATGGTAGACAATCAAATCGAAGTCTATTAGATATCTAATATCCCCTTTTTAGATTCGCTTTTGTTACTTGGGTAAGTATAGTAAGAAAAATGTATATTACCTACATGTGTGTATGGATCTATAATAAGCTTCCATCAGCTTTTAAAGAAATGCCTCTAGCCTTTTTTAAGAAAAATGTCACAAACTGGCTACTAGAACATTGTTTTTATAACTGAAATGAATATTTTGATTATTTATAAGGAAAATTTATATTGATTCTTTGTTACTGGACATTTGCAGTTTTGTATTTTATTTATAATTGATGTATTTTATAATTATTATGTTAAATATCTCATTGCCATTAACAAATTTTTAATTATTATTTTTTTGACATTTTACAATTTCCGTGACAGTATTCATTAATTTATGTAATAAAATTGTGTTAAGTTGATGCATGTGATCGGCTTACAAATTAATATTAAATTTGCATGCTTAGTTAAGCAGAATGTATCGGACAACTTGAAAACTTACCACCATATTATGTATTACTACATTCTTGAAAATAAATTATTTGAATTTGAATTTGAATCATTATCAGATATATCGGAGCGACCACGGAGCTCAGAAATATCTAAACACATGTACTCTAACGCCATGATAGCAAATTCTCCTTCAAACGCAAGTTACGTAAATATACACCGTGTTTTTATTGATTTCCGTTAAATTGGACAGGTTACTTGAAACATTAATAGAAGTTGCCTGGTATATCGGCTTTTGTTAATGTCATAAAAAAATTTTTCTTTCGTTTTCATACATAATAATTGTAATGGCAAGTGTGAGAGAACCTTAAGAATAAGATTTCAGGTGACAGACGGCACACGTCAAAATAAGTAACATTAGGATGTAATAAAGGTTGCAATGCACTTGTTCAGTCATTAAACTTATTTTTTTAATAACTCAGTAACAATTAAGATACTAGTTTCTTAGAGAAATTGATTATTTTTGACCTAAATAAGCTACCCTTTAATTTAACGGAAATCAATAAAAACACGGCGTATTACCTTTCCAACAAGCTCAGTGATAGATGATCTGTATATTCGTTACTTACACTCTGATACTTTATTTATTTATTTATCTATGTATGTATACACGGTGGAATTTAATCGGTGAACAGGAACCCATTTTTCTAATTCAGTAATCGATGGCGGTCACGTTTATGTAGTACTTAAGTGGAACCAAGTTTTTTTTTAGGATAATTTTTTTTTATGTTGAAATTAAAATTTATTGTCACCCTACTAATGGTTTAGTCTGAAAAGTTTAATACCTCTTTTCAAACTATCAGCCATAGAAACTTAAAACATAAATGAGCAATAACCACTCACATGCTTTAATTTTTTGCGATAGACTCTATTCCTATGTAAAATAAGAGCGATGCATGGCTGATAGTTTGAAAAGAGGTATTAAACTTTTCAGACTAAACCATTAGTAGGGTGACAATAAATTTTAATTAAAGTTTAATTTCAACATAAAAATTTGTTATGCTAAAAAAAAACTTGGTTCCACTTAAGTACTACATAAACGTGACCGCCATCGATTACTGAATTAGAAAAATGGGTTCCTGTTCACCGATTAAATTCCACCGTGTATGTAGGTTTATTTATATTCATATGTGTATGAGTATTTATTAAACCAATGTAGTAGTGTCGATTTGTGTTTCTTATTTCTTTTCAATCTTGTCGATCCTGCACCTAATACAAGTTTCTGTTTGAGGCATTAAGTCCGTCATTTGTACTTTTTTCATTAATTGCGCAATAAAGCTTAAATATTAATAAATTAATAAGATTAGTTAATAATATTAGTGATTTCATAAAAGATTGATGATGGGCAGCAGCGTCATCACGGACATATTACTGCGATCGCCAATCCGCTTGCCCAGCGTGGCGATTATGGGCATTTATCTCCTAATGCGTCTATACGCATAGTTAATAGGAGAGGCCTACGTCCAGCAGTAGACTATCATAGGCTGATGATGATGATGATGATGATGAAATAAATAAATAATAATAATAGAAGCCTGAGGCCCTACCGCGAACCACGAACGAAATGTTGCCTCTCTGTCACACTCACGTACGAATTAACAAGAGTGAGAGAGGTAACACTTCTTTCGTGGTTCGCGGTAGGGCCTTTGCTTAGCAGTGTTATTCACTAAGGAAACCGCCTTGCTGTCAGCGCTGTGTCAGCGCTGCGTCAGCGTCGAGCCTAAAATGGTATTCACTAATGTACTTTAAACGACACTAGCGCTTGGCGACGAATGCGGCGTGAGCTGGAACTACACTGCGTCGAGTATGGATGTTATTACGACTTTTTATTATACAGCTATGCTAATATCTTACTCGTATTCACACATTCGACGCTGCGTTCGTCAACGAGCTGGACGTCGAGACAGCCTTGTCTAAAATCCTAGCTGTTTGTTTAGACATTAGGAATCGAGGTTGTGGGCGAGTTCGTCGCTGTTTGTCGTTAGAGAATACGAAGTTCGTACATTAAACGTCAAACTCTCGACGCAGTGTCGTTCCAGCTCACGCCGCATTCGTCGCCGAGCACTAGTGTCGTTTAAAGTACATGAGTGAATACCATTTTTAGGCTCGACTCTGCCGCAGCGCTAAAACAGCGCTGACAGCATGGCTTTTTCCTTAGTGAATAACACTGCTGTTCCTAGGGTACAAAGGTGTAAACTTATCGCGACCGTCTAAGCTATGATATCGCTATCACCTACTCAAGATTTAGTAGACGCACTTGTCTGCACTGTTCATTGAATATTAATATACCTTATTAACAGTGAATAAAGTTTACAATCGGTTAATAACGATGTTAACAATGATGTTGTAGTATAACAAGTTTTGATAATATTGTGAGATCAATGTGAAGAACTATTATCTAATTGACCGCTGCAGTGTTAAATAGGTAGCGATCGTGGTCATATTTTAGTCGGAATAATCGTATTTGCCTTTCGGAATCAAGTAACTACATAAAAAAAATATACACGGTGCTTGTGAGTATTCCGAAAGATTTTAATGCTGAATTCCTGAGCATATTTAGCGTATTTAATGTAATGTAATTTCGTGGATTGGGCTTGGTTCAAGAGATAATTAACCTTTTTTCGAAATAAGTTTTTCGACGTAACTCGTCATAAAACTTATTTTTGATTACAATGCTACCACAATGTGTTCTAATATTACCACACCTTTTGCCTGACAATCAAAAAATAAGAATTAAAAAAACATATATATTATTAAGAAATTGTTGTTATGATAAAAAGTATTGAAAATGTTAAAAATTTTTCGAAAAAGTCCAAAAAAAAGGAAAAAAAAATTTTTTTTGTGGAATTTGACATTAGGTCTCATAATATTTTTTGTTTATTTTAATGTCTAGAATGCATAGTCAAAATCTTTCGGAATGCTCGCGAGCACCGTGTACCTATATATAAATATTGGATGTCATATACCAAAGAAAAAAGAACCAAGATCACCAACGCCCGAGGTGGAAACCGAATCCACGTGCTCAGCTTTGCTTTGGTGATCGTGGTCGTTTTTTCTTTGGTATAATGACATCCAATAATTATCTAGTATCACGTAGTGTGACTACTGGAGAAAGAATAAAAAGTTCAAATCAAAGTAGGTATTTAGTTAATTAATAGTTTGATTTCAGTTTTCACATCAACTTAAAAAAAATACAGAAAACGAAAATTTCTAACTAACAAAATTAAAACACCAGTGTCTAGAAATCCAGTTGATGAATGTGTAAAATAAAAGTGTACGGTTTACGAGGTACAAGGATTTGAGTCGATTTATAGTATCAGGTAAGTGCCTAATAGTTACTCCATCACACACACACATCATCACTATCATCAGCCTATGTTAGTCCACTGCTGGACGTAGGTCTCTCCTATTAACTATTAACTTCTCCTATTAACGCATCAGGAGGTAAATGCCCATAATCGCCACGCTGGGCAAGCGGATTGGCGATCGCAGTAATGTGTCCACTATGATGACGCTGCTGCCCATCATCAATCTTTTATCAAAAAATGGTCAGTGACACTTCAATTCCTTAATCGACTCTTACGACACCCGCAGGAGGAGTTGGGGTGGTGACAAATGTATTGTTACTGCCGTCACCGCACGTCAAAGTCAAAGTCAAACAATTTTTTATTCAAGTAAGCTTATTGATAAGCATTTTCGAATTGTCTGATATTATCAAGAGAGAGAAAAAAAAACTACTACTGGTTCAAACTCTACGTTTCTGAGAAGAACCAGTAAGAAACTCAGGCGGACTTATGTTTTCCAAACAGTATAATAATACATCTTATTAAAATAACATGCATTAAAGAATTTATTACATAAAAAAAATGATTTAGAAAGCCAGAACCGGGAGCCCACCCTAATACTGATACTAAAACCTTCCTTTTAAATCACTTTATTTATTTAAAAAAACCGCACAAAAACTGTTGCGTAGTTTCAAAGATTTAAGAACATTTACATAGGGATATAGGGACAGAGAAACCGATTTAGTTTTATACTATGTAGTGATTTTTACTTTTTTTATATCTTGAATGTATTCTGCTTGCATCATGTTATTGTACCTTATTAAATAAATAAATAAAACTGAAGTACCAAAACATGTCCCAGTGCACTTTTAACACTTTGTAATGTAATAAGAACGTCGTAACATAGTTACTTCTTTCGATACATATTTCAGCCTCCGTAGCCTAGTTGGTAGTAGTCCTGGCGAGGGCATTATTTATGTATTTATTTTTCACAAATATTTAGGTATTATTAATTTATATTTGTGAACTTAACTCGTATCTAGTATGTACTACAGTCTTCATTAGATATAGTATCTGAGCTCTAAAATGTATCTGAAAATACTCTAACGGCTTGACAATTATTATTAATATTTCCTATTTCTCGGAAGCTTGTAACTTGCAATACAAGCGGAAGTCCTTAGGCCCATTTCTCAAAAGCTTGTAGCTTGTAATACAAGTGGAAGTCTCTTTTTGACATCATTAATAAGATAAGGACTTCCGCTTGTATTCCAAGTTACAAGCTTTCGAGAAATAGGCCCGTCTTATTAATGATGTTAACAAGAGACTTTCACTTGTATTACAAGTTACAAGCTTTTGAGAAACGGGCCTCTGCTCAGATATTAGTTATATCTGATGGCGACTGTACATACCCTATTTTGTTGAAGATGCCGTTCAAACAAAATTTATAATTTAAACGAGCATAAGTGCAAAGCATTAATAAACGTGTTTAAAAACGAAACTCATAATAATGCTCATGAAAGTCATGAATCATAATATTATTAAATTTGCTGTTATAATATCAAAACTATTATTTTTTCTTGTGTCGTTCGACAAAGGCTATTTATTTATTTTATTTTAATATATTTTCGTAGGTCATACGCATGGCCTTGGTAATAATAATAACAATGCCTACGGAGATGGAGGTTCCGGGTTCGAATACAGGCGGGAGCGTTTATTTGGTTGTTTATCACAAATATGTGTTTGTACAAGATAGGGGTTAATTTGTAGTAAAACACCGTGTAAATCACAAAACTATAATACACACAAAACTATAGTACACAACAATAATAAAACAATTTAGGCAAATGAAAATGCAGAAGCACAAAAACTAACTTTTGTTCACTTGACGTCTCATAGCGAACTGAGAGTCTTTTGTTTTTTCAGGCACGGCCTACTAGAATGTGGCGGCCAGTGCACAGAGGTTTTATACCTTTATTAACAGTAATAAAATCAGGAGGCACCCGTTACACTCTCCCTCCAGTGTAGCGCTAGCAGCACTCATCTTTCGATAATATCCGAACGACGGATTTTAAATATGTGTTTGGTCGTGGCAATTTTGAAGTATTTAAATTATCTATTTGATATATTATCATATCATATCCCAAGTAATATTTTCTTGTTCTATAGCAGTTCAAAGAACGTATCTGTGAAATACCAACTTATGCTCAATGAAATGCTTAGTTAGGTATACAACAAGCCGTCATCAATCACTAAATGCTATGATACAACGTTTACAGAACTTTTCCGAGATGAAACATCACGTTGAGGTGGATTTACACCAAAAGAGCATTCGCTCATTCTATCCCCCACTCTACGAAATCAACGAATTTCGACGAATTACGTTTTGTGTAGCGAACTAATTTCGTAGAGTGGGGATAGAATGAGCATTCGCTCGTTTGGTATAAATCCACCTTTATATCACTAAAATGTTACACGGGATACAGTCGAAAACGTTGTATCAGAATTAAGGCCTTTAAGGCTGAGCCACATCGGCTGAGTGTGCAGCACGTAATATTTTGTGTGGCATTCCGATTCACACCATGATTTAGATCAAATGTTCCATGAATATATGTACTTATTGTTTCTTTTTTATTTTTATAATAATATAATAATAGTTTAGCCTACATAATGTCCCACACAGGCCTCCTCTCATATATGAGAGGGATTGGGCTATAGTCCCCACGCTGGCCCTAAGCGGGTTGGGAACTTCACATACACCTTTGAATTTCTTCGCGGATGTATGCAGGTTTCTTCACGATGTTTTCCTTGACCGAAAGCTAATGGTAAATATCATCTGATATTCCGTACATAAGTTTCGGAAAAACTCATTGGTACGAGCCTGGATTTGAACCCACGACCTCCGGATCGAAAGTCAAACGTCAAACCACTGTGCTACCATCACCCGTTCTATTTATTTTTATTATATATTGATTTTTAAAATTACAATTTATGTGCAGAGATTAAATCTAACTAATCTACTTAACCTAACCTTTATTTAAGATTGGCCCTTGTGGCATTTCCCCGCTATATCACAATACTGATGCGTTGTGCGAGGAAGTCGCCAGCTCTTCGGTCTTTAGTCAACCAAACGTTTTGCGATCTCAGCAAACATTTAGCGTACAATGAACTTAAAGTTTCTACGTCAAAAGTTACATTGTTTCTTATTAGTACTATGATATCAATTAGTCACGTTGCGCGTTGCTCCTTTATCTATTTCCAAATTTGCACCTCATTGTTTAGATGAAACATATTTATTTGTGTACAAACGTCACTAAAGAGAAAGAACAACAACATATTGTTTTCGTGCCTAGACAATACAATAGCTAATTATCTTCTAATCATTATACAGGTAGCACTAACACTCATTGACATTACAGTTCAGGGCACAGACGTCTGCAGAATCTTAAATTAGCTTCACTACCCAAAAGTTATATAAAAAAACCAGTATAATAAGTCCTTTAAAAATTTACGAGCTAATTGGAGAACATTGAGAGCCTTAAAAAAGTTCTACCACTTACAAAATGCGCCTACTATGTCTACTAATCGGCATAACAATAGCAAAACGCGCCGAAAAATGGGAGAAAGTAGGCCAGGAAATGTATGAGGACCCGGAATCATATTCGAACTTCACTGAGCCTAACAAATCCCCAGCAGACAGCCTGAAGATATGGACTTTCCGTGATGCTGTGGGGACGAGAGATGTGAGGGTGGATTCCGGGATTGTAAGAGGGCATTTAGAGAAAGACTGCGATGCTGAATACTATGCTTTTTTGGGAATACCATATGCTGCACCGCCGACCGGAAGTAATCGTTTTATGGTAAGTAATATTAATTTCTATTATCCTTTACTTTAGATAATATTTTTCGGTGTTCTGCTATTACATAAGAACGTACCGTAATTGATAGGAGTAGGTACCTAATCGTAATCTGACTTATCTAATTCTCATAATAACAATTCTAATGCATGCTAACAAGTACCTATCAATGAAATATATTTGAAACCACAAACTAATAAACTTTTTCATAAGCAGCAGTGAGAGCAAGAGTAACAAGGTATTTCGAAAAATAGACTTATTTAAGGCACTGGTCCCACTAAAGGCGAGTTAGCGGTTATGACTAGTATGGTTACTAGCTCAGCGGTTAACTACAAATGTCGATGTGTCACTTTTCTTTACCCGGTGATTATCTTATGTTCGTTTTATGGCCGAGCTATCAATCACCAACTTGCTCTTGGTGGGATCAGTGCCTAATGCAGAATAGATTATAGAAATTTCAAAATGTGGGTTCAACAAGGAACATTGTTGTATAACTTGATAGCTCAAAAACTTGTCAATCCATGTATCTACCCAAATGTAAGAATGCTCAATGCTCATACTATTTAAAAGAACCATATTATATATAATCGGGTTGTGCCCTTTGTCCCGATAATTGAAGATATTGAACCAGTTGAATGATTTTATTTTAAGTTGGATTTTGTAAAGGTTCAAGGATTTAGCTCCTCATTCATAAACGTCTGCTAATTTGTTTGTCCCTTTCGGTCTTATCAACAAATCCCTGGAACTCCATCAGAGTGAAAGGGACCAACAATACTTAGCGGCTTATTAAGTTAGGAAATGTGTATAAATAAGAGGATTAGACTTTAGACTAAGTATCCTGTTTCTCATTCCAGGCTCCATTTCCTCCAAAACCATGGCTCAATGTATTCTTCGCGAACCGGACAGTCGTGTGTCCTCAGCTAGGCGTAGGTGACGAAAACTGCCTCGTTGTCAACGTCTTCACGCCCACCTCTCTCCGCACTCAGCTCCCAGTCCTGGTCTACTTCCATGGAGGCTCCTTCATCATGGGCTCAGGACCTACCAAAGGACTCGGTTTGCTAGTCAAGCAGAATTTCATCGTGGTCACAGTTAATTACAGACTTGGAGTACTTGGTTTCTTGTGTTTGGGAATAGAGGAAGCTCTCGGAAACGCAGGACTGAAAGACCAGGTAGCAGCGCTACAATGGGTTCAAAGAAACATCCAGCAATTTGGAGGAGACCATAACCAGGTAACCGTATACGGTATGAGTGCAGGCGCGGCTTCTCTTGATTACCACATAATAGCTGGTCCGGAAGGCTTGTTCCACAGAGCCATTATTGAATCTGGGTCTGCCACGTCCGTCTGGTCCCTAGACTCAGAGCCAATCGATACGGCTAAACAATTCGCCAATATACTAAAACCATCGTCACCCATCAGGACTTTGGAAGAACTAGTCCACTTTTTACAACGCATA
Source organism: Thaumatotibia leucotreta (assembly GCA_025490895.1). Classification (NCBI taxonomy): domain Eukaryota; kingdom Metazoa; phylum Arthropoda; class Insecta; order Lepidoptera; family Tortricidae; genus Thaumatotibia; species Thaumatotibia leucotreta. The sequence goes on along the minus strand of JALPQI010012777.1, from coordinate 21,405 downwards.
CCAGCTGATGAATTGAGCGAAGCTAACTATAAACTCTATCGCTCTTTGACAGATGGGACATTTGGATTCGTGCCATGTATAGAAAACAAATATCACTCCAGAGATGCTTTCATTTTGGATCCACCACTTGATATCTTGGAAGCTCGGAATTTTACCGATGTCCCAACGATGTTTATTTACAGTTCCCTTGAAGGTCTTTTTTTGAGAAGTGCCGAATATTACGAGCAAGGTTACAAAAGTGGTATGAATGACAACTTTATGGCATTCATGCCAAAAGATCTTCATATAGACAGAGAACCAGCCAGGAAACCAGTTACCAGGAAAGTAAAACGGGAATACTTCGGTCCCAAGGGAGTAGTAGATGACGATTATTTGATAGGGTATCTGAATTTTTTTGGGGACTCTCTTATCATGCATGGATTGTTTTCGTCGGTGCAAAAGTATGTTGAACCGAGTAAACCGGTATACTTGATGGAATTCGCTTATAAAAGTGAACGAGGAGGATTTGAAGAGTTTTACGAGTACATCAATCTGCCAGGTCATGGAGACGTGGCAAGGAACCTGTTTTCGACTAAACCAGTGACGAGCAGAAGTGACAAACTGATATTGACCCGACTAACCCGGCTTATATCTAATTTCGCTAAATTCAGGTGAGTAGACAATTAATTTTAATGGTCTATTAAGTAGATTAAACTCCACTATGTTGCTGTAACTGCCGCTCAAACCAATATTAATTTATGACTGTTTAAGTTAGGTTATTGAATTTACACGACACAATTACGTTTAGTCACGAAATGGCGTTTAGTAGTTTTAAATCGACTCTACTTAAAGTCAACCCATGCACATTCAAGGGTAATTTAGTGCGGTTTTTACAGCGTTTCGAGTGTTTCATTACCATCACCACTATAATATTGACCGTTTTAGGGTACCATAGTGAATTAACAACCCTTATAGTTTCTTAGTTAGTACGTCCGTCCGTCCGTTCGTCCGCGGATAATCTCAGTGACCCTTAGCACTAGAAAGCTGAAATTTTGTACCAGTATGTCGACAAAGTGATTAAATAATTATTTTGAAAGTTTGCGGTAGGGCTGGCAGGGACTGCTCGACGCAAATTTGATATTCGTTTCTAGGTACAGTATTTTAACAACAAACGGGTATTAGTCTTCCTCCGACCACGGGTGTAACGACATGCGCGAAACGTCACGATTATATTAAACGTAATTTTACGCGATTAAGACCCGTTTGTCGTTAAAACACTGTTGAAACGAATATCAAATGTGCCACGAGCAGTCCTGCGATCCTACCGTAAACTTTGTAATTCGCAAATTTGGAAAAACTTTTTACTTTTACATATTACTTTGTCGACATAATGGTACCAAATTTCAGCTTTATAGTGCTAACGTTACTGAGTTTATATATATTCGTATTGTTGTTTTAACTAGAGATGTGCCAACCCGAAAATATCGCAAACCGAATTAAACGGGTTGACTTTTATGCGGTCCGAGCCGCGCGCGGTTTAGTTCGCGATCTAAATTGATCTAATGCGTTCGTTCAATCGATAACGTTCCGCCCTTCAACGCGTAAGAGTCGAGTTAGCGAACGCACAAACCGGGTCGGAGCGAGTTGAGCCTAATTCGGTTTGAACCTGCGACCATATATAACATGGACGTCTAACGCCAGCTCAAAAATGCCCCCAAAAGCAATTGTTCAATTGTGCCAAGATGGGCAGGACATAGCGCTTTTCTTAACACCGCGCATATTTCGGCGCAACAACTTTGACAAATGTTTATAGAATATAGCCAATCAAAACTTTGATGGACCAATCACAACTATTTTTAAATGGCGGTTTAAGATTTAATGGCCTGATATTGACAATCAGTACTTTGACGCATTAAACAGGGGGTGACACTTGTCAACTAAAATTCAGGACCGTTTTTGAAAGGCAATTTAATATGGCGTGCGGCTTCCATGTTTTATTTGTTCGTAGGTTTGAACCGAGTTGGCAACCCGGGTTGACACATCTAGTTTTAACAGCTTTTGACCGGTTTTCAGTAACCCAACCCCAACTCACACGCCACTGCTCCCCGTAAAATGGCCCATGGTCCAGCAAGGCAAGCTCACGTACCTGTACCTCGACCAGGAGTTCAGCGTCCGACAGCACGTCAACAGCACGAGGAAACGGCTGTGGGACGAGCTGTATGCCATGTACAGAAAGCCTGCGAAATCTGTGAATCCATTCCTGTATATTTAAGTTATATTTGGCTCGAGCACTGCTAATTTTATATTGATTTAAACTTTCACGATTATCACTCATATTATAATGACAAATGCTCAAAACGAGTCTGCCTGTGACCACAGGTGTAACGTCATGCCCGAAACGTCGGGATAAAATTAAACGTAAGTTTACGCGATTAATACCAGTTTGTCGTTAAAATTTGACTGCTAAATTTCTTTCAGCAGGGACCCATTTCTCAAAAGCTTGTAACTTGTAATACAAGCGGAAGTCCTTATCTAATTAACAGTGTCAAAAAGAGACTTCCACTTGTATTACAAGTTACAAGCTTTTGAGAAATGGGCCCCAGGCCTAGCCAATAGCCAAGATGCCATTCTGCAATTGTATACGATAATTCATCAACATCCTATTAATCCACAGCTGGACGTAGGCCTCTCCTATTAACTAGGTATGCGCACAGACGCATTAGGAGGTAAATGCGCATAATTGCCACTCTAGGCAAGCTGATTTGGCGATCGCAGTAATGTGTCCACTATGATGTCTCTGCCCATCATTAACCTTCCATCAAAGAATGGACAGTTCCATCAAAGATCGCCAATCCGCTTGCCCAGCGTGGCGATTATGGGCATTTACCTCCTAATGCGTTTATACGCTTAATAGGAGAGGCTTACGTCCAGCAGTGGACTATCATAGGCTGATGATGATGATAGGTTTCTTCGTCTTCTTACTTTGGGAAATGTGGTGGATCTTGCTGAGCAATTCAGCATCATTGACATTACCAGCCTACCAATTATTATCAACATCGAAGACGTAATCCCAATGTACAACTATTATTACTACGATCACAATATTACCTTGTAGGAGCATTCCATGAAAACGTGTCGTAAGCGACACCGTCTTTTCAATACTTTTGAAAAATTAAATTAGTAAGCCGAGTTACAGTATAATAATAACATATCAAGGCTTTAAGATTGACAGTGTTTCCTACCAGCTAGCATATTTTATTAGGGTAGCTACTATAGCGACACGTAAGCGACAAAAAGTAGATGTTTTCATGGAATGCTCCTTTACGGCTTTTACGAAATGACGCATTTTAATAGCTAACCCCCTTATTCATAAACGTTTGTTAACTTAACAAGCCGCTAATAATTGTTTATCCCTTTTGCTCTTAAGGACACATTCTTAAGACCGAAAGGGACAAACAATTATTAGCGGCTTGTTAAGTTAACAAACGTTTATGAATAAGGGGGTAAGTCTACAAAAGTGCCGCCTTTAGCCAACAAAATAATTGTAACCAAATTGAAAATGTCCTTAAACATGTGCGTGAATTTGTAAATACTGAATTTTAATTTATAATTATTGTTTTATATTGTAAGTACATTGGTTTTTAGGGTTCCATATCCAATGGGTAAAACGAGACTCTGCTACTAAGGCCCCACTGTTTGTCTATCTGTCTCTCCGTCAGTCACCAGGGGCCTCTTTCTCGAAAGCTTGTAACTTGTAATACAAGCGGAAGTCTTCATCTTATTAATTATGTTAAAAAGAGACTTGTATTACAAGTTACAAGCTTTTGAGAAACGAGCCTAAGGCTGTATGTCGTGAACCGTGATAGTTAAGACAGTTGAAAATTTCACAGATGCTGCATTTGTATATAAATTGTTAATGTTAATACCTGCGACCATATAGACCATGGACGTCTAACACCAGCTCAAAAATGCTCCCAAAACCAATTGTTCAATAGGGATGATGACTGTAGTTAAAATAAATTATTTAACATTATGCACGACATAATACACGAAGAAATTATTACTAAGATGTAGATTGCAGTAATTTTTGTACAGAACTTCTATTTAAATAAATTGAAAAGAACTTAAAAGAGTAGGTCGTTTGGTAGTACTCAAACGTGACGTCACTTTTGAGTATTTCATATAAAATTCCATAGTGGTGATCGTTTTGACAGTTCGATAAAAGATGCTGATTTGACTTGCCAGTCATCATGCCTATTGTGCCAAGTTGGGCAGGACATAGCGCTTTTCGTCACACCGCGCATATTTCGGCGCAACATCTTTGACAAATGTTTATAGAATATCGCCAATCAAAACTTTGATGGACCAATCACAACTATTTTTAAATGCGGTTTAAGTTTTTAAAGGTTGACATTCAAATTCATTGCCGTGATGCATTGAACAGGGGGTGACACTTGACAACTAAAATCCAGGACCGTTTTTGAAAGGCAATTTAGTATGGCGTGCGGCTTCCTTGTATTATTTGTTCGTAGGTAATATACATTAGGGTGGATCGATTTTTTTATTTTCGGATAATCATTAAATAATCTTTACGAATCGATACTATGTGGCTAGAGAAACAAAAAATAGTATGACCATTTTTGGATATTTTATTATTTTGGACCCCATTTAGAGGCCCGAAGATCGGCCTTATTTTTGAGGTTTTTTTAAGGAAACTCAGATGAGCATGGATATTTTCTGTTTTAATTTTATGGATAACCAAAATAAGATTGTTTTGCATAAATTTTGGATTTGCGTGGTTTGATTATATGAACATTGTTAGCAGTATCTCCAAAAAATGATTTTCAACTTTGAGGCTCTTGCGGCAGTACTTCCCGAATGATTATGGGAAAAAGATATATTGTTGAAGATGTTACTTTTTAGACAGATTATTCTTATAGGGCCGCGTTTCAGAAATTCTTGAAAAAAAATATTGGAGTAACATTGAAGTATGAAAAAAAAAATTTTTTTCGGATTTTTGGAAGCGCGGGCCAATAAAATGATAGTCGTAAAAACTAACATTCTTTAACAATATATCTTTTTCCGGTAGTCATTTGGCAAGTACTGCCGCAAGAGCCTCAAAGTTGAAAACCAGTTTTTGCCGATACTGGTCATAATTTTCATGTAATTAAATTGCGCAAATTCTAAATTTATGACAAATAATGTTATTTCGTTTCTACATAAAAGTAAAACGGAAAATATCCACGAAGTACTGACTTTTCTTAAAAAAACCTTAAAAATAGAGTCGATCTTTGGGCCTATAAACGAAGTACAAAATTAAAGTAAATCCAAAAATGATCATAATATTTTTTGTTTCTCTAGCCACGAACTATCGATCCATAAAGATTATTTTATGAATTTCGAAAAATAAAAAAATCGATCCACCCTAATATACATGTACCTTTGTACGTACGGAAACGGAACCCTTCGTGCGCATTTTCTGTTAGAACAATCCCCCATAGTTCCAATTATTGGACCATACTACATAAATAAATATGATTGATCTGGATTTTTAAGATCGATCGATTTCCACTCGCTCGATCGATCGGTACTGTGTATATGGCTTAAGATGTAAAATTACATGCACAGGTATTGGTCAATTTATTTTTATTTTGACTATTATATACCTACTTACATTTGATTCGAGTTACATAGTACTATGTGCACAGGGTACGTCAATAATTTTATTGGAAATTTGATAATCTTAGATCAAATTTCCAATAAAATTATTGACGTACCCTGTGCACGAATGGTAAATCATCAACTCTAATCCCATGCAAATCGAAATTTGATAATCTTAGAACTCGAACACATAGTACTATGTAACTCGAATCAAATGTAAAAGTAAAAATATATAATAGTCAAAATGAAAATAAATTGACCAATAGGCTTAGTATATGATTGGTGCGACAGTATATCGCCGCGAAACAGATCCAGGGTGCTTAGACAAGTCGCCAATCGGTAACGCTTAAACGTCAATCGTAAACGAAAGGCAGGAAAACTACGATACGCTACTAAGCGTTAGCGATTGGCAACTTGGCTAAGCATCCTGTACCTCTTTTATTAAAGGCCACACCGGATGCACGTGCGTGGCGTGCGCGTTGTAGTGTATGTAAATGTCATATTAGATGGCATACCGCTTGCGTGACGTGCAAATGCGCTTGACGTGCATGCGGTGTGTCATCTACTATGACATGCACGTGCTGCAAACGCGTCTGGTGTGGGTCAGACTTAATACAGTAGATATACCTACGAACAAATAAAACATGGACGCCGCACGCCATATTGAATTGCCTTTCAAAAACGGTCCTGAATTTTAGTTGACAAGTGTCACCCCCTGTTTAATGCGTCACGGTACTGATTGTCAATATCAACCTATTAAATCTTAAAACGCCATTTGAAAATAGTTGTGATTGGTCCATCGAAGTTTTTATTGGCGATATTCTATAAACATTTGTCAAAGTTGTTGCGCCGAAATATGCGCGGCGTTAAGAAAAGCACTAAGTCCTGCCCATTTGGCACAATTGAACAATTACTTTTGGGGGCATTTTTGAGCTGGCGTTAGACGTCTATGTTATATATGGTCGCAGAGATATACCTATAGCTATATCTCATGTGCTGAGCATACTAATATGGAAACGTTAAAAAACGGGAACCTTTAAAAGTGGTACCAAGCCTATACTATGTTAAATACATCTACCAGTGACGACGTACTAAATTCCTTTGGCAAGTTGCAGTTACACGGTGGTAGCTAGTATGATATAATACTATGAACGAAACTTTTGAGTTGCAAACCATCATAAATTTCCTGTTGGCGTGTCTCCAAGCGAGTAGGTAACTTATTACGGTGTATTTAACAGGATGGCTATGTTTAAGTATAATTTAAATGTATTAAATAATGCAATAAATGTAATATATTACCTAAGTATTGAACCTATTGTTTTATTTTACTCTACTGTTTTATTTCGAACTGTTTAGATTTTTGTTTTTTTTTGGAAGCTCTTTAATTTCGACATTCGTATTAGGCAGTTTTGGATCAGATGAAAACAGACTGAGACTGATAATCATTATATTAATTTGTGTTATAAATCAATGCTCTAGAGTAAAAACCACAGCAGAGTTGGGCAAAAAGTAATATGATTACTTCTGAAAATTACATTTGTATGTGTACTTTGTAAGATATATTACAATATAGTAATCGGAAGGAGTAATCATATTACTTTTTGCTCAACTCTGCCACAGATGTAACAGTCTAAAGAGCAAATATCATGGGAAAATTTTACACTAATGGACCTAATCCGTGGACCTAGGCGACTATATACATAAAATACTTAAACCCCTAAAAAAATCTATGTTTGGGCCAAAAATTGTAATAAACAGAGATTGAACAGATGCCCATTTGCGTCATTATTCGCATTGTTGTCAATAATATGGGACATGTTTCCTTTTATTAAATTACGAATCCCACAATGTTGTAACAGATGTGCTACCATAGAAAAAATCACTTTGAAAGAATGATTGATCAGAATTGAATTAAGAATGAATAAATTAATTGTTTCTTGAATATTACGTATTTGATACCGGTAAAAATGAAAATCTTTTTAGTCAAAATAATCATGTCAAGGCATCGAAATTAAATTTCTAAAAATTATTCGATACATTAATCTTTTAATCAATGTCAAGAATACTATCCATATTATTGCTAAAAATGACGCCCAATTGTCCGATCTCTGGTAATAAACACACAAAAAGGTGTACTCACAGGGATGCGAATCCGAGACTTGCGGTTTCGCTCCAAAATAAATTTAACCTGTACAAAGTGTACAAGCCAGAGAACCATATTTTAGATATAGATTTGTTGTGCAAGCTACCTACCATTTTTTTACTAAATCACTAAGAGGCAGGTACGACTTTTTAAACGACATTAGCAGTCCAAACACATCTCGGACACATCTTCGTCCGTTCCTTGGATTTCCCGATAAGTTTTTCAGAGTCGACGTGATCGGAATCTGGCCAGTTATTTCCTTCGCATGGCGAGTGAATAAAGCGAAATAATTTAATTTTGTTTTGTAGTTATGACGCCTGTTTCTACGATTCACCATTTTCGAAGTGCTGGCCTACACGCTCTCATAGTTCTAATGTCGAATTACGATATGGTAAAGTCTCCCCGTGTCCCCCCTGGCCGAGTGGTGACGGCAGAAAGAATACATTTGTCACCACCCCAACTCCTCCTGCGGGTGTCGTAAGAGTCGTCTAAGGTTTTGAAGTGTCACTGACCATTTTTGATTAAAGATTGATGATGGGCAGCAGCGTCATCATAGTGGACACATTACTGCGATCGCCAATCCGCTTGCCCAGCGTGGCGATTATGGGCATTTACCTCCTAATGCGTCTATACGCATAGTTAATAGGAGAGGCCTACGTCCAGCAGTGGACTATCATAGGCTGATGATGAAAGTCTCCCCAAATCTATCGACGTGAATTCAGCTAAATCCATTTATGAAATTCAATAAGACCGAAAAAGAAACAACTCGAACGACACCCATCGACGGCGATACGGTGCGATTTGCCTTAAAAATGCGCAAGCGTCGATAGGTTTGGGTCTCCATCCACCCTTACTCTATAGCCGAACCACATCGCCAGATTAAGCTAGATTTCTAGTGGCGCTGTACCTAAAGTGCAAGAGTACCTTGACAAACTCAAATACCCAAAACGGAAGACCAGCACTGGCTCTGCTGGCAAAATGCTGAGAGTTCGAGCTGCATCTCGGAGTTTACCTAACACGCCACTAGATGGCGCGGTCTCGACCGAAAACTAGCTAACGATGTTCCAACGTAGTTTTGTAAGTCAAATAACTTTTTGTATTTTTTTAGGATTTGTGTGGAGAGTATTAGTAGGGTACTTAAATATACGTTTGTTGATTATTTAACCCTGTATTTATTCTGCTTATTCCCTTCGAGACCCTGAATTTATACGTACTGAGTTTTGGCCATTTTGAGACAAAATTTTGCGTTTACTGTTTTGTTTTGTTTCTACTGTGTTTCGAATAAACGTTTTTTCTTTCTTCTTTCTAATTGGAAATTGGATGTAGCTACGTAGTTTACCAGATATTAGCGTGTCGGTGTTTGCCCGACTCTGTAGAGCGCTCGGCGTAAGATAGCGCGCGAATATGTATAAATCTCCCTCGGCATGCCCATGGCAAATTTTCCTTTAACAGCTTCTCAACTCCGTCTCCAAATGACAGTGCAACGACCGTCCCACCATCGTGGGATGCGATTTGGCCACAGCTGCAGTAGCGGAAACGCGTGAGCTACACATACTCCAGGAGGAGCATAGTTTGTTTATTAGATTGAGCGCTCTTATAGCGCTGCGTGATGAAAGGTACAACTTCTTAACGATTAGGAGTTGGGAGATAATTCAACATCTCTCTCTCTCTTCAGTCGTTCACTCTTGACAGAGTGGTCGTGGTTGTATGTTGAGACGTATCTAATGTGGATAATGCAGCTCTCGCAATGCGCCTCCATTTGCCACGGTCTTCAGCGTTACGGGAACATTGGACTATGGTGGTTTATCAGGTCTGTCCAGTGCGTAGGTGATCGAACACGCGACCGCTTGCCTTCCACTCGTCCCTGGACAACGAGACGTTCCATGGAGTTTTGGTTTCGTGTAACGTGCCCGAAGTATTTGAGGAATTCAACATAACAATATTTAAATATAACAAATTAGACGTGAGGGCAACAAATACACAACCATCATAAGTTTACTAGGTACACTTGAAAAAAAAATTGCTAAACAAGACATTCAGCATACAAAAATGAGATATCTGGCGGATCCCAACGACTAGGTTGATCCTGTATCTTGGAGCCATGGACTGGACTGGACTGCAACGATTGCTATATAGAATTCTTAAGAATACAATAGACAAAGTTAACTTACCTCCTACAATTTTGTCTTATATTAAAATCGATCTGAAAAGCTACTGTCATAATTTCATATTCATCCTTAGGCATTTGGCCCACCAATGGCGATGAACGAGCAGCGAGTAGCGATCGGCACGATAATGATTCTCGGGTAAGTGAATAGGCTACTTGACTCATATCAAATTTAGTGCAAAAAATTATTATTTTCTGTAGTATTGTATTTATTGAAAAGATCAATATTTTTCGATTACGGTGTATTAAAAGTGTTTGATGGGTACATATTTTTTATTGAAAAAATTGTTTTATTTTTTTAAATTTCGTACTCTGAAAATGGTGTCGGCCATGATGTGACGTCATAGGATCTTAATCTAACTTCATGTCGAAACTTATACGAGTGAAATTCGCCATGGACATGTAGGCATGTAGTTTTGCTGTGACATTGACATAACATAAGTGACATGTCAAATGTTTGTTTTCGGTTTGAGTGACGTCACACCACATAATATTATCCAAGCATTAACATGGCTAGTATCGTTTTCGCGCGGTAACGAAAGTTTAAATTTTAAGTTATAATTTTGCGGTTTTCTAGGTCGTGAAAAAAAATATTTTTTTTGCGTTAATCAGATATCGATTAATAATATAAGACAAACTTTAAAAATGGGTCAAGTAGCCTTTTCTCTTAGGCCGGCAGTGTGAACAGCCAGCGACCAACTATAAAGATATCTGTCACTTTCACGGACACGGCATCATCGATAGCTCAACGCTTACTCGCCTTTGGTGGGTAAAGTGCTTTAATCCCCAAAATTCTTTTTGTTTATTTTTTAATTTCTTTTTATTTTTATTTTATTATTATATTTAAAATTATAAATGTCACACAAATCAACGTAGTCTCAAGCTCAATTAAGGCTTGTGATGTGGGTAAGATAATATATTTACATAATAGATAGATATATAGAGATACTTATTTAAGTACAACAAATATCGTTCCTCGGTCATGGAACAAATATGTGTAATAAAATAAATACACAAATAATGCCCTCGCCGGGCTACGAACCCGGCGCTTCCAGCTTCGTAGGCAGGATCACTACCATCTGGGCTACGGAGGCTGACTGTTTATTGATACCTACCTATCGCGGACCTACGCTTGCGGATGACATACGGCACTGAAACGTGGCCGCTTACAATGGGCCTCATAAGAAGGCTCAAAGTCACCCAAAGGGCAATGGAGAGGGCTAGGAGTCTCTCTGCGTGATCGGATTAAAAATGAGACCATCCGCAGCAGAACCAAAGTAACCGAAACAGCTCTCCGAATCGCTAAACTGAAGTGGCAGTGGGCGAGGCACATTGCGCGTAGAACCAATGGCCGTTGGGGCGGGAAGGTTCTTGAGTGGCGGCCACGTACCGGAAGGCGTAGCGTGGGTAGGCCCCCACACACGGTGGACCGATGACCTGAAGGTCGCAGGAGTCCGCTCGATGCGGGTGGCGCAGGACCGGTCATTGTGGCAATCTTTGAGGGAGGCCTATGTTCAGCAGTGGACGTCTTTCGGCTGATATGATGATGATGATGATGATGACCTACCTACACTGGTCAAGAACTCAAGGTTCATACATTACGTCACGTCGGGAGCAGTAAGGAATAGCATCGTGCAATACGTTGAAAGTTCCATGGAACTTACGCGACGTGTCTGTTATTTGTTATTTCATACCCAATTAGACCGAGAAATGAGACATGGATGTTATTTGGTAAGGAAACAGCTGACTACTTATATATTTTAGTAGATCTGGTGCGTTTTTACGCGCTAGTGCGAGAAGTGGCTCATTTTACGTCAGGTCCAAAACTTCGGAGTGCCATCTGTACTAAAAACGTCGTACGAGACAAATCCAAAAAGAAAATTCGTAACTCGTGTCGACTTAAAATACTCCCTTCGGTCGTGTTTTAATGGTACAGACCAAAAGAGCATTGGCTGTTTTATCCCCCACTCTAAGAAATCAACGAATCATGTTTCGTGTAACGATCGAATTTCGTAGAGTAGGGGGATAGAACAGCGAATCCTCTTTTGGTCTGCATGCACCTTTGAACATAGCCACTCGTTTCGAATTTCATGTTTTTCGCACTTGTTTCGTAATGTACTATTCTAACCACCTATTTGAATAATACCACCGTGTTAATACCACGACCTTAATACCAATGCAGTAAACGCCCATTTTAACGCCCAAGACGAAATTAATTTTGATACCATGGGATAGATACTGCTTTTCACACCAACTATGAGAACAATAAAATATGCACGTAGTTAATTGATTCAGAAGAAATCATGTACAATCATACGCAAAATGAGGTTTAGGTATACAAAAATGCTCTATAATATGTCCCAGTCGCTATTGGCACCTAAACCGTTATAATATCTTCGACGTCGAGTGTACATCCGATCTAATTCGTATCAGACCCCTCATTCGTTGTTCATGCTTTGGTGGATGTTTAAAACCGGCTATATATCCCTACATCTAGATACACTTCATCAATTCACGTTAAAACTTGTCGCATCAGCTTTCGCTAACTAATAAGATGTATTTGATTACAGTCAAATTAAAATTTCAATGTGCGATTGTTTGGATTTTGTCTATTGTTGACAGCCGTTCACAATGTATGAAAATATCACGACACTTTTATTATCGTTATTGTTTGTATACCTACCTATTGATTACTCACTAGAGATGTGATAGTTATGTCTGATACACAGTCGCGGCCTATGCATTCCGTTCTAAATCATCAAACTAGCATAACGTTAACCATTTTTAGTGTTAATAAATGTGAATGTGAAATGTCTGAATTTTCTGTTTTTCTATGTTTTTGTTTATTGAATCAAGTTTCATGCGGGAGTGAGAGAGATCTTCCTCGGCCTATTTACATACCGACAGATTGCGGGATGGTTAAAGGATCCATGGTGAAAGGGTTTGAATTCTCATATATGGCGTATCTAGGAATACCATACGTCGCTCCTCCGGTCGGTGAAAATCGCTTTAAGGTCAGTTGATTTATTTAATCTTTATTACACAAAATAAAACCTTTAAGATACAAAGTCAAAGTCAAACTAGTCAAAGTCAAACTATTCTTTATTCAAGTAAGCTTCTTAATAAGCATTTTCGAATCGTCTGACATTATCAAGAGAGAGAATAAAATCTACTACAAAAGGCGAATGAAGGAATGCTCTACCAGTCAAGCAGAGTTTCCTTTCTTTCCTCACAAAATTGCTCCTAGGATTATGGAATATAAATAATTACTTTGACATAGGTATATTTCTTTCGCAGGATCCATCTCCAGCCATGCCATGGTCCGGAGTGTTGGATGCAAATAGAACTGTCAAGTGTCCCCAATTAGGTTACGGCGACGAAGATTGCCTCGTCATCAATGTCTTCACCCCCCTCCCTGACCGGCGACTGCGCTTCCAACGACCTCTCCCCACCCTTGTATTCATCCACGGAGGCGCTTTCATTGGAGGAACAGCCCCGACAAGCGGAATGGAGTTCCTCCTGAAGTATGGTATCGCAGTAGTAACCTTCAACTACAGAATCGGAGCCTTGGGCTTTTTGTGCCTCGGCATTGAAGAAGCACCAGGCAATGCTGGCTTGAAAGACCAAGTAGCTGCGCTGCAGTGGATACAGAGAAACATTGTTAACTTCGGAGGGCATCCTAGACATGTAGTACTCTATGGCACGGATGCTGGAGGCGTTTCCGCTGATCTTTTAATTCTGTCGAAAATGGGGAATGGCTTGTTTAAAGGAGCCATCATTGAATCCGGATCTGCAACGTCAACCTCATCTGTCGACATAGACCCGATCGAGAAAGCTGCCAGACTAGCAGATACTTTAAATTTTTATCCCAAGGATCTAAACGATTTGGCTCTTTTTTTCGCAAATAAATCGGACGAAGATTTAACAACAATGAGTGAATTATACCATGACAGTCTAATAGATGGTACGTACGTATTTGCTCCGTGTATAGAAACATCATCTCGTGCAAAGCCCAATATTCGTCAATTTCTAACAGAACCACCCCTAGAAACATTTAAAAAGGGGAAATATGAGCCGGTGCCAGTAATGCTAATATATTCCACTTTAGAAGGTATTTTCCTCAAGAGCGCAGAGTTCTATGCAAAACTTACGAAAGAGAAAATTAAAAATGATTTCCATTACTACTTACCAGGAAATTTGGTTTTTGAAACAGAAGAAGACAAAAAGATGGTAGCTGAAGCGATGAAAATATTCTATTTCGGGAATAGAAGTAGAAGCGACGATATGTTAGTTGAAAAGTTGGAGTATTTTGGCGATAGTCTTGTTTTACATGGAATTTTTAAATCAGCTGAATATCATTCTCGACGTGCACCAGTTTATTTGATGGAATTCATGTACAAAGGTAAACTGAAGGTGTATGAACCGCTGTATACTAATATAACACTGGCTGGACATAGCGCGGCATTTGATCATACATTTATCAAGTCAGATATAACGCATTTTGAAGATTTGCGAGCTGTGGAAATAGTCGCTGAACTAATAACAAATTTTGTAAAATATGAGTGAGTATAAAATAAATTCAAGTGAGATTTAACAAACATGTTATTGTATAGGAAAATCGCAAAAATGTCGGCACGGGTTGTAATTACAGGAATGAACTAAAATATATTTTAGTAAAGTGTTTTGAGGTAAAGGAAGTCGATTTAGGATGTATGCGTGGTTAATTTCTGAAAATCGTGAAATAAGGGACATCCTACAAGTTGTCTTGTTTAGTAAACTTGATTCTAACATTTCTAACCTACAAGTACACTTACATTGCTCTTAAGTGCAATTTTTGCCTATTTACGAATTCATCGAATTCTCCATTCATCTGAATGTTTGATTTCGAACACAAAATTGAGTGCTTTTCAGAATCAAATAGTTTTTTCTTGCTGACCCCCATATTTCGGGAGCCATCTCTTTGTGTAAGGTAAGTTGGGGTAAGATAAAACGGTTTTCAGAATGGGGAAAGATAAAAAGTCGTCCTTCCGGCACAGCGTCTGCTGGTAGCATTTTGTCTTACCCTGTTCAAAAAACCGTTTTATCTTATCCCAACTTAAGGTATTTATTATATTCTTCACATTTTAGCAATCCAACGTCTCGCCCGTCTATGGTGCACACCGTCAAATGGCCCCCTGTAGGCAACCCCCACAAGATGACCTACGCCCGCTTTGACGGCAACCTGATGGTGGGGGTAAAGCCTCATTGGAGGAGGAAGAATTTCTGGGACAACGTGTTCAAGCTCTACAGCAGACAGCCGAGTCCGGTGGAGCCGTGTTGAAATTAGTTGTAAAATAATATTGTCTAAAAAAGTGCATTTTCATTTCTTATAAGCAGAGATCGGACAAAATGTGCGGTTGTTCGCTCGCGATATGGACATAACTCCAAAGCTCATTGAATAATTAATCATTTTCAGAAAATTAGCTATTTGACAACCGGTAAAGGTTAACTTTTGTAAATAGCCACCTTAAAGCTTTGAAATTCAAGAAATTATTCATTTAACTAACTTTGGATTCCATATTATTGCGAACAATGACGCATATTTGTTATTTGTCCGATCTCTGCTTATAAGGGTTCCGTATCTCAAAATGAAAAAATGGAAGCTTGCCCATCTGTCTGTCAAGGGCCCTTTATCTCAGGAACGAGTGAAGGTATCGAGTTGATATTTAATTTATATACTTAGGTCTGGGGTCCCTTAACTCTGTGAAAAAATCTAACTTCTACGTGAACATAAAAAAGATACGGCCGTTTATGTCGCAAATAATACTTCCATATTGATCTGACTTTCCATTAACCCAGTTTCCAGACTTGAATCTTTGTTTATTATAGACTCTTTAGCACTCTATAAAAAGTGTTACGGGCATTTTTTGAAAGAAAAATAATATTTTTTAGAAAATTTGGAAGAGCAGCTGAGAAGGAAAATAACATCAAAAGCTTAAAGGTTGTGAACTTTTGATGCTATTTTATGAGAAAACACGAACTACTCTTCCTTCACACCATTGCATTTTAAACTTTTTATTCAGAAATACCTAACAAGAAAGTCAAGGACGTATAAACCGGCCAAAGTGAAGCAATAAAAATGTTGTGTGCTTCTAGAGTACGGCTTAATGTGTCCGCCATTATTCTTTTATCGTGCCTTTATCGCGCCACAAACTGCAGACGCAGCGGTACAAGCTGGGTTTATAAGTTAGAAGTTACACACACATTAAAGTCAGGGTTAAGAAAGGACGAAGATTAATCCTTCCCGCACGAGGCGAGTTGCTCGATACAAATTCACTTCGTTTTACAAAGCGCGACGCGTCTACTACGTGAATTAATATTAACATGAGGCGCAAAGATTTTATAATCAAGATTTAAATATAGAATTTCGCTTGCTTGAGGTTCAATACTAGCTGAAGGGTAAATGGTAACTCTGCTTCTTTTTTAGGGTTCCGTAGTAAACAAGGAACCCTTATAGTTTCGCCATGTCAGTCTGTCCGTCTGTCTGTCCACAGCATAGCTGAGTGGCCGTTAGTACTAGAAATCTGGAATTTGCTACAGGTATATTAATCACATTTTATTTAATTAATATTATCATTGAATAGGTCTCTTAAAAATACTAAGGTACTCAAAGGATTTTTTTTTCTAAGATCAATATTTTAGGAGATAACCGCTTTAGAATAAAAAAATATTGTGTCGTCAAACTCGTGATCCATGGATCCAAAAAAATACGAAAAATATCGTGAATAGAATATTTAAAAATAAACTATTTCGAATATAGACTGCCGAGCCGTTTTTGAACAACTACGAAACCCCACACTGAGCATGGCCTGACGTGCTCTTTGCCGGTTTTTAAATAAACAGTTCTGTTCTGAGAAATGGACCCAGGGCTTTGCAAAAAGGTAACCTTTTTGAAAGTAAAGCGGCTCGACGTCCCTTTGACAACCTTCCGAATACCTAACATTCATGAAGCGAATTCATATTCATTTTAAAATTAAAAAAAAAATCGGTAAAGCTATAAATAATTGAACACTTACTTAGCTACACGCGTGGTTTGTTCGATTTTAATTTATAATTCTGAAACCAATGACACGCTTTTATCTTTTTTGAAGTGCATTGGTACCTATCCTATAGGTATACCATAACATAACATTCGTCAATAGACCTTCTGGGCAAACTCACTCCATCGTATACGTATAGGCCGCGTCACTGCCCTCGGCTAGTCAATCGCCAAGAGTAGGCACTGGTCTCACTGCGAGCTACTAAGCTATGAACTATCGGCTATAAACACGAACAAAAGATACGCACTCCCGTGTAAATAAAAGAGGCACGGCGATACTTGCCCAGCTTTTGGCATGATTAGATTATTTGTAAAATTTTAGTTTCCGAGAACATTCTCTATACAAGTTTCGCAAGTTATGAAACTTCTCCTCGGTACATTGCTACCCTCACCTGTATACAGATACATGGGTGGATTCACAGTTTTTTGGACAAGACAAGTAGGTAGGTACCTAGATTCAATCTAACTTCAGCATGAATCTGTTAATGCGGTGAATTAGGTCACCGTCCAATTTCTGGCCGCTCTCCAGGAATTAGTTGTATGTAAGTTCCACAATACAGGGTGGAATTCCATAACACGGGGTGACATATTGACCTCCTGAGGTTCGTTGTCCTAATACTAGTACCTATTAACTACGATCAAATTGAAATTCTATGATTTTGATTGAAATTAAAATAGAATTGCAATTGTTTTGTTTCGTAGAATTATCTGACAAACTAATATCAACTTTATGTCCTGTCGAATAGGTAAAAATTTCAACGTCGATTCCATTTGTATGGTGAGCGTAAGGAGGCCTACGAACAAATAAAACATGGAAGCCGCACGCCATATTAAATTGCCTTTCAAAAACGGTCCTGAATTTTAGTTTACAAGTGTCACCCCCTCTTCAATGCATAACGGTAATAAATGTCAATATCAACCTATAAAAACTTAATACGTCATTTAAAGATAGTTGTGATTGGGTCATCAAAGTTTTGATTGGCTATATTCTATAAACATTTGTCAAAGTTGTTGCGCCGAAATATGCGCGGTGTTAAGAAAAGCAGGGCAGGACATAGGTCCTGCCCATCTTGGCACAATTGAACAATTGCTTTAGGGGCCATTTTTAAGCTGGCGTTAGACGTCCATGTAATACATAGGTATATGGTTGCAGAAGGAGGCTAATACATAAATGTAATAGGTATTAGCGTAATCCTAATCCAACGGTAATTTCAATGAAAGTTTGTGTTATTGCGGCGATATGCTATATGTATATTTGACGCGTAGTTACTTAAATATACAGAAGTCAATAATGTCTTGAATAAAGAAACAAATATTTCTCACAAAAACACAACACACGCATCACACACAGAGACAACACAGTTATAATATAGTTAATAATACTAATTATAGTGAGCACTCTATCAAACAACCTTTGTCAGTCGAAAAAGACGCGTTAAAAAAATGTAGGCGCGTATTTATCCCTCATAGAAAATTGTAATTTGACGCCTTTTTTTCTGCTAATCGAACAACCTTTGGCAGTCAAAAAAGGTGTCAAATTTTAAAGAATGTATGCGCGTATTGTTGATCGCCTACGAACAAATAAAACATGTAAGCCGCACGCCATATTAAATTGCCTTTCAAAAACGGTCCTGAATTTTAGTTGACAAGTTTAGTGTCACTCCCTCTTCAATGCATCACGGTAATGAAACTAATGAATATCATTATCAACCTACAAAGACTTTTAGGTATTTATTTATTTATTATATCAAAATGTACACTTATTTGTAACATTTGTCCCACAAAACTGCCATTTAAAAATAGTTGTGATTGGCTAGATTTTATCGCTCAACAAGCTATGGAGAGAGCTATGCTCGGAGTTTCTCTGCGTGATCGAATCGGAAATGAGGAGATCCGTAGGCGAACTAAAGTGACTGATGAGTGAGTGAGTGATTAGCAAGCTGAAGTGGCAATGGGCAGGCCACATTGCACGCAGAGAAAATGGTCGATGGGGTCGAAAAATGCTCGAGTGGTGACCACGGCTAGGCAAACGCAGCGTAGGACGTCCACCCACAAGATGGACAGATGACCTTATAAAGGTCGCCAGGATACGCTGGATGCAGGTCGCATCTAACCGGTACATGTGGAGGTCCAGAGGGGAGGCCTATGTTCAGCAGTGGACGTCTTATGGCTGAGATGATGATGATATTCTATAAACATTTATCTATAAAGATGTTGTGCTAAAAATGATGAAATATGCGCGGTGTTAAGAAAAGCGCTATGTCCTGCCCATCTTGGCACCATTGAACAATTGTTTTTGGGGGCATTTTTGAGCCGGCTTTAGACGTTCATGTTATATATGGTCATAGTTGATCGCTCAAGGAAAATTAAAATTTGTCGGCTTTTTTCACCGGCAAAAGTAGTTATCTACACACAATTTAAGACCGTAACACAATAATTATAACGTGTAATTTTGTTTTCATTAAAGACCTTTTTGTATGTACAATTTTATTTAAATTGAGCCTAAAGATTTTGATAAGACCAGGCATAGGTAGCTCTGAAATCACATACAGAATAGATATTTTTATATGTGACCGTTCTCCATAATACCGCTCAACACAAAATGCCATAAAACGATCTTACTATATAAAGCACTCCGTATAAAACAATTCGTAACTATATTAATCATGCATCCCAAATATCATTATCCGTTAGATCCTAAAGTTCAATTTAGCGTATTTATCACTGTTAAGACATTTGTCCCCGGTCAATGAGCCATGCAGTACGGAAGAATGCTTCGAAATATGGATTTCTGGTTCCCCGAATAGTAAATTTATAATACAGGATTCATTTATTCCGATATGAGGACTGTTAGGATAGCAAAGGTTCCTCCATGCCTCACAATACACAAGTACTGTAAAATAGAATCGAATATAAAAATCGACCAAGAGCATGTCGGGCCATGCTTAGTGTAGGGTTCCGAGTTATTCAAAAACGGCTGGGTCGATAATGTTCGAAATAGTATTGTGTGAGCTCAATATTTATGATTTTTTTTCATTTTTTCAAGAGGTTCATATTTACGTTAACCCAACGTTAAGGCACTGGTCTCACAAAAAATACGCACTCCCGTGTAAATAAAACAGACACGGCTATACTCGCCCAGCTATCAGCTATCACCTACTATCACCTACACCAGTATCCTTTTGTTCGTGTTTATAGCCGATAGTTCATAGCTTAGTAGCTCGCGGTGAGACCAGAGGCCCATTTCTCGAAAGCTTGTAACTTGTAATACAAGCGGAAGTCCTTATCAAATTAATAGTGTCAAAAAGAGACTTCCACTTGTATTACAAGTTACAAGCTTTTGAGAAATGGGCCCCAGTGCCTAAAAGGTAACCCAACCTTAACCTAACTCAACATAACGTACGATTAAAGTGATTATTTTACGGCAAGAATATGGTATATATCCCTTTTGTTTAATAAACTCCCATTCGAGGTGCAGCCGTATCAAAATGCTAGGGTTATAGCATTTTACAAGCCACAAATCATCACAGGCCTGCCAGCCCTGATTAAGTACACTCCAGCCACTTACGGGATTGAACGCTAATGACTAGGGTTGGCGACGGTGGATTTTCAAACTTTGTTGTCACTGAAATTAATGACTTTTCTGTTCACAGATTTAAATTTTAGTGGCAGAGTTCTTGTTGGGACCTTCTTCGTAAAATGAACTAACTTGTTTATAAAATAGGAAAAAATACACTGTCTAGCCGTCAAAAGTGTGTCAATCTTAAAATACATCTTCGTTTGTACCGTTTTCATGGTTTCCTTTACTCCTAAAAAAACATCAGATTGGATACTTTTCTCTAAAACTCTAAAGTAAGTAAGTACCGTCCTGCTCGTAAATGTGGCACTCGTGTGTTTAAGTGTATATCTGGAAATGATTGAACATTAATATATTTGCTAGTATAATAAACGCCAATAAAAACAAAAAAAAAGTTAAACAAACCTAAAAAGCTGCATTATTTCATAATCACGCACGTATTCAGACATCTTGGTCGTATCACCGACTCAAAACCCTAAACCGCGAGTTCAAATACATTTTTAGTAAAAAATATTTATATTTATTAGTACTTACATAATTATTAACGTTGTAACATTGTTGCATGTAGTACTTACATAATTATAAAGCATAAATATAGCATAAAATAATATATAGCATAAAATAACTGTTTAAAATGTTATTATGAAATCTCACCATTTTACCAGAGATCGGAACCATACCGGTTTTTTCTTCATACAAAAGAACGGTTCTAATTTCGTTCTTTTTCGATATTCGGTAAGTATATAAATTATTATAAATCCTTTGTTGATGGAGTTATTTCAAAATACAATGGTGTTTTT